>APFE031613781.1:259118-269966 GCA_000404065.3 Pinus taeda
ATAGTGGGCTTCTATGGGGCACAATAGTAACAATATGGGCACTACATGGGTACATCAATATAATAAGTGGGTTGTACTAATAACAATAAGGGGTTACACTAGTAGTATAGGGGCCTAACAGGTCCCTGCAAAGTCCTCCGGAAATTCTCAGCGAATGCTTATGAGATACAGCTGCCACCAGGGATAGGAATTTCACCAATCTTTAATGTGGCATACCTGTTTCCTTACACTGCTGACCCAGAAGAAGAAGACAGAACCACACTGCCTACATGGAATACCCAGGATGGAGGAGAAACTTGGATGAGAAAGATGCCTTTCGTTCAGCCTCCTTAGATCGAGAGAATCCTCGACACTTAAGTGGCCAAATGAACTCAGCGGAAGGATATCTACAATACCTGGTCAAGTGGCAGAATAGTCCTATTGAGGACAGTTCATGGCTTGATGCTAGGTATATTGAGCAAGCGGGTTCTTCAATCGAGAAGCTCATGGATTGGAGTCATGATTTCTTTTTGCCCCGAGAGCCTGATGCAGGAGCATCTAGCTAGGGCACCATGATTGGGTGTTGGTCTCCACCAAGGTGGAAGTTGTGTTAACAAATTGGTTTCTTATGTTCAGTTTGTCAAAGTAGGATGTAAGATTTTGTTTACTTTTAGTCTCAATATTAGTTAGGGACAGTTTGGTTGGTTAGGATCACTAGTTTGTTTGTCTTTAATCAGTAGTAGGTAATAACTGTTCTGTCATTTTAGAAAAAAAACCAAAATGTGTTCAATGTAAAATCTTGCCAAAAATCATAACCGAATACAAGCATAGTTATGTAACTAAATAGAATTACAACTAAAAACAATAACTACACAGTTCAAGTAACTATGAACAGAGACTACAAATGTACATGAGAAATTCATTGAAAGAGTTCAACATTTTTTGATATACAAGAATTAATAAAAAAAGAACAGACAATTCGAATCCATCTGTGTAACCATAGTATTTTCTTTATTGCTTCCTAATTCATTGAACAGTCAGAGTAATTGATACAATGCATGCATAAAAGTTTGTTTAATTTATTTTCCTAAGAAATAGGGTCCAGACAGTGAGATTAAAATACATTTCAAGAACGAGGGTCTGTAACCCATGAAAATAAATTGACAACGAATGTACAGGAGAAAACGCAGATAAATTCATGCGAGTTAAGCACATATGAGCCACACATTATTTTCCTAATTTCGAAACCGTCCACCAGAATAAATACCAGAGCGACTACAATGCTTTCTGTTCATTGAAGAAATTACAAACACATCCACAAATTAACAATCATAATTCGAGGATGTTCAAGCCAAAACGAAAGGAATGACAGTCAACAATCACCATTAAGACAAAGGTAACTCAAGCCAACATTTCCCTGAAATTTTCTTTTAATCATAATATGAAATGTTTGAGCATACATAGTAGATGTTATCACAAAACCTAGCCCAAATAGGCTGCTGACCAGGCAGACCTTGTGTAACTGTTTCAAACCTACTTTAGGCTGAGGCTTAGCCTCCCTAGCCTGAGAGGGCTGTCTCACAAGATTAAAGATTTCGATAATGAATAAGATGGCTAACTCTATGAAACAAATGAACAAGTATAAGAGGTTGAAACATAATTAGAAAGTATACATTGGGCTTATGGAGTCAGATATGCTTCAATATTGACAGTAATGTTAGCTTTACATAGAAGTCAGGGCATTTAGAATCCAACATATGTAGAACACACCAGATACACATAGGACCAATACAGTTTACAAATGCATGAAGGAAATGAGACTACTGTTAATTATTTCTAAGTAATCACACATTCATACCACTATAGATAACAAGAAGAAGACAATACAAGACATTCAAAACATTGAATTCCTTTTGATTCCTGAGAAGCAAAGCCAAATAATGTATTACTAAAAACAGAGTCTTTATACAAAGCGCAATATCAGAGCTTTTCTAAATAGTTTTCCAACCCCTTGTACATCAGATGTTCTGCTATATATAGATCTCTTTACATAACTGAGATTCCTCCTCCAGCATGAGGGGAACTCGAATTATTTCTATTATGACACCTATTAACACTTTAAACTAACTATTAAATGCAACTAACTATTAACTAGAAGTTCTAGAGACCTAAGACAATCAGGAGTATAACTCCACATCATGTGAGTAATAGCATTTATTACAATCAAAACTCGTTCTCTGGCAAATGTTCTCCTTCAGTTTAGCTTTGGTGGATGTTTAAAACTCCTTGCTGGCCCTTAATGCCTCATCTCTTTACTGCTCCTAGAAAGTAGGAAACTGCTCTTGTTTTTCTGCTTTTGGTCTCCTCAAGGATATTCGAAATCAATTATCCCTGTTGTTCTTCTTTGATTACACAAAATGTATTGGACTGCCATGTTCTTCATGTACTGTAGACCTTTCCCACATACATGTGTGAAAACAAAACCTCTTCAAATCTGTTTGAAATATCATGAACAATACTAGCTATGATCATTTTTATAGCAAATAGCTTAGAGTTCATATATATCTGTCCTCCGCTTGTTTTTCCCTTGCTGGATGATTTCACTTTGTAAATGATCTTTTTCTAAAACTCCCTTGCAAAATGATTTCCCCTTGGTCACTCAAAATTGGTCGACCGAGTTATATTATGCAAATACAACAGTTTTGTAGTGCGCTACGAAACTTCTATGCATTAGGCATCATCTACAGCAGTTTCATAGCACGCTATGAAACTATTGTGTAATCACAAAAACACAATTTTAATGCCAAAATTTGACTGTTTTGAGCTTTTCTTTTCCTTGAATTTTCTTTTCATCTGCCATGAAACTATTCAAAACTAAATGTAGAGATATCATTCACCAAGGAAAACTTCAAAAAGGTAAATTATCAAAATTTAGGACTTAGCATTACTTGATGTGGGATTTTCTTGGCTAGGGAAATCCTTCTCGCTATCTTAGTTGTATCTTAAAATCCTCGATTTACCTCTTCATCATTCTGATCCCAGCTCTCAGTCTTGTATTGATTTTTCTGATATATTTCACTTCCTTTATTGCAGGGACTGACTAGGTGTAGTATTGAGCATGATAGTCAACCACCTCTGGTATTGAAATCATTTTTTCTTCCCACAAAGTCTCCATTTTATTAAAATGAGCTTCCTTGAGTGCATGTTTCCTTGAGATTTTCTTTAGTTTAGCAATTTCAAAATTTTCTAACTCCAATTCCTTTTTTAACTCTTGAACATTACATTTCTCTTGAGAGATAGCTGCCTTACCACTATCGTTTTTATGCAGATGAGATAATGTTTTTGATGAAGTCAACGGTCCTTCATGAGATTTTGCTATCTCCTTTATTTCACTTGCTTCTGGTAGCGTTTTTGGTACCTGCTTTGAATGCCTCATCACAGGTCTTCTTGGCTTAAAGTCAAATTTAGAAACCTGACCATCAAATTTGAGCTTTTTCGAGGCTTTGATCTTTTTGGTTTTGTCTTTACCTGACTCTATCAAGTTTGCTCAGACCAGAGGAGATTCTTCAATATCAATAGCTTGCAGCAAGTCATTCAGACTTCCTTTTGAAACCGGGCTTTCCTCAGTAACTATTGTCTTGCTTTTTTCTTTAGCTCGCTGACTCCTGGTTATTCTTCTCTGGACTACTTCCCCTGTAGATGATTCATGTACACCTTCTTTGATCCGATTTTCTCTTTCTGGGACTGTTGGGGTGTGTCTTGGATTACCAGTTGTCTGGCGGGCTCCTTTACCTATTTCCTAGCCTTCAATTTTACAAATCTCCTAGATCTTGTTTCTGCACGATGACTAGCTGCTGGTGGAGAAATCTTGGTAGCCTGAGGGCTGAGACGAGTTTCATTTTTGAAGCCAAACATAAACATAAACACGGACCATTCCCTGTTTATTTTCTGGAGCTCATGCAAAATGATCAATTTGACTAAGTTGTGATGAAACAATGAGGTCTCACAGGCTTCCTTCTTTAGCTGCACCTTGTCACACATTTTGCTTAGGCTACGAAACAAGTAGAAAGGAAAATCAAGCAATATCTTCCTAGTGAAATGAAGCAGAAGCTTGAAGTGATAAGAATACACCTTATTATAACTCCCTTCGTAGGTGAAGTACCTCTATATGTAGGTAAGTAGATTAGCATATGAGTATTTGATAAAACTTCTGGGCACTGACTTGTTTAAGTCTAAATCAATGAACTCCGGTTTCAGAAATTCCTTACAGGGGGTCGTATCAAAGTTGAAATTTTTAAACCATTTTTCCTGTCTCCTTAGAATCTCAGTGACTATAGATATAACCTCTGGAAAGATTGGAAATTCAAGCACCCCAACTTTTGAATTCAGTCCTGTGAAGTTTAAAGAAAATTCCTTGGTGACTTGCATGTGGCCTCTTTGAAGTTTTTTGCAAAACCTCCAACAGCCAACCTGTTTGAAGGCTTGTTCAGCTTCATTATTCTTTAGGATGCTATCTAAACCTGAGGTTCATTCCTCAAACATCTTCCTAACCTATGCTCTTTTCTTTCTGTAGACCCCTCCATGAAATTCCAGCGGAATGAAAATTTGAAAGACTGGCACTATCTCAATCTTCGATCACTCCTTCTATTGAAAGCTACCTCACTTGAAAATGGCCTCACTTGATCTTCAATGAATTCAAATTGAACTCTTGACAATTTGTTCCTCACACATGAACCCAAACACAAATCATCACTGTGAATACGTGGCTCTTCCTGAAACTTGCAACCTGAGCGTACCAAGGCACCTAACGACTCTAATGATGAGGATAAGCAGTTGGACATGATAGGCAAAGTGTATAAGCTGACAACTGATGATGTAAACATAACGGATTTTGATATATATGACAGCTGAACAAGTTTTGCTACGGATACACACAAATCCACGATTTCGTAACGCAGCTAGTGCAAAATCTGGGTTTTGCGCTACGAAAACACCTAGACTGGGCTTATGTGCTACGAAAACTCCTAGATTGGGCTTATGCGCTACGAAAACTCCTAGACAATTTCATAACACATAAGAACCTTCAAACAAATTTGATACATGGAAACTATGTGAGCTATGAGACCAATGGTGAACAAGAACAGATAGTTGACCTTTATTTAACCATACCACCAAGACTCCTAGGACTTAGACACTAAAACATGGAAGGACTAAACCAGGACTAACACCTAACCTTCACAATAAAACTAATGTGAACAATTTAGGAATTGTTTCTTAAGTGAAAACAGTAGATCTCAAAAATAACCCACGAACAATCACATAACCAATGGCCAACAAACCCTAGGTGAGGGTTTTGGGAAGCGGCTCCCATATGTTACCAATTACAGTCAACAAGCACAAAACCGAGGAAGCCTATGCTACAAAAACGACCAGGACGTTGGACTATAGCTGAAAGACATCAATGAAAAATAATTGAGGAAAAACAAACCCTCAAACTCACAGGCCCTAATTCTAAAACTAAAGATTGGTTATGTTGACAGAGCCTGCCAGGCAAAGGCCGATGTGATTGTTCCAAGAACACCCAACTGCAAACCCTATAACCTATGAAAGAACCAAAACAAAATTGTTAGCAAACTGTCGACAGAGGGAGGAAAAACCAGTGCATGAATGTAAGTGTAGGAATGATACACTTCCCTACCTAAGGGGTTCGCAGCAAGAACAGAGCACAAGCCATTGAACCTCGAATTCCATACAATGACTGAGACAAAGGAGCAACTACATTAGAAGTAGAAAAACAGGAAGAAAAAAATGAATCATGGACGGACGAAGTTACCTACAGTGAAGCCGAAGACTGGAGAGCACCATTGTTTTGCAACCTGAGTTCATGCCAAACCACTGAGATTTACCAGCAAGATGACCTCATACCAGAAACAGAGACCGTGGAGCAAAGACCAGTTGAAACGATTGCAGAAGAAGCATAGAAATATACTTACACAGGCGACAGAACCACCCTTAGTTGCATAAAGAACGAGGACCAAAAGTTGTCCAGGAAAATGTAAAAGCCAAACCCTCAGACAAGAAAACCCTAAACATTGCGCCCAACAGTTGCAACGCAGCTACATGCATAGGCAGCATAACCTCACCAGAGATAACCCTCGATGGCAAAGAGCAAAGAGTAGAAATGACCAAGTGAAAGACAGTGGAAGGTTTTAGCGTGACGAGGAGCGAGAAAGGCAACCCAAGGCACAATATAGCTTATCAATTGCACACTTAATTGCCACCACATCATATTCTAGGAAAATCTGAGGACGAGTCATAATCCTACCCTAATCAATAGTTAATCACTTTTTATATTATTTAATTATTGATTAATCTGAACAGTGTTGGGCTGGTCCCATCAATATTTTTCTTTCTATGTAATCGCATATGATATTGAATAATGATGTAATTATTAATAATGTTATGATGTTATGGGGTGAAATGAATGTGTTAATGAAGAAATGCAATTATCAAAGAAAATAAAAAAATCGCATTAAGAAAAATTAACACATGTTAGCCCTTTGAGTGTATGTGTTTAGAGTTGACATTTTAAGTTTTAACCTTTAGAGGAGTGAGAAGTATCTCACTCATTTGGGTTAAGTTCAGGGATTTCACCATTGGGCCTCCATTTGGCTTCATTTGAGAAAAATACTTGTTAATGGTAGTGATTTGGATTCCTTTATATGCTAGTGAGGAATTTTATATCTTGATAATTCTTCTCGGTAAGTATTTTTCCCATTAAATTCAATTTTAGTCCTAGAAAGTAGGTTTAAAATTATTTATTGAGTTATTGTAACCTGGAAAATTCAAGGATTATAGATTTTAGCTTCAATCCCTGGTCATGTGTGTTTATGGGAGCCATTACCAAGGGCTTAGTAAAAAAGGAGCTAAAGGGAAAAATTTCTACATAAGAAAATATTCCCATTATTCAAAAATCGAGATAACCAAACATTTTATGTTCTTCAATACAATGCTAGTGGGATCTAGAATTTTCGTTAAAACTAAGTAGTAGGAATTTTGGGATGTTTTGATATCCAAATATGTAGACATATGGTCATTGGGATTTATTTAAGTTCCAAGCAATGGAAAACTTTGTATGTTGGGGCACTGAATTTGCATAACCCCATGGTAATGGAACCTGACATGGAAAAACCTTGTTGGCATAGCTACATGATGCATATGAAAATTTGAATAAGAGATCATTTAGGAAAAATATAGATGTATGAGGATCCACGTGGGACGAAATCACAACATTATAACCTAGAGAAGGTGGAACCTTGATTCCATGGCTACAAGGAATCTAGAAATTCAAAAAAAATGCCTACCTTATTGCAAATCCCAGATACAATTTCCAATGAAGCATCAGCACATATGTTGAAACATGGATTCCATGTGACTCATCTTCAGAATGTGAAAAAAAAAAAGTGATGTCGCATGATAATGTGGCATTGTGATGTGGCATGTTTACATTTCATGATGACATGCCATGAAGGACATGTTTGGATGACGTGTAATATTAATGTGGCATGATGAAATGGAATGTTGATGTGGTGCATTGAAATGGAATTGGAGTGTGGAGGAGATAATGTGGTGTCTATTTGGTGGATATTTTGTTTAATATGGAATTTCAAAAATTCAAAGTGTTTGTAAAAATTACCTTTCTATATTTTTCTAGATCCATATGAATCTAGAATATTTAGAACTTTCATATTAATCCAAAAAGCTAGATAAATTCAAATATATAGATGAGTGGAAGTTTGACTATGTTGATTAATTCTATGTGGCATGATGACAATGTGGAGGTTGGAGTATGGTAGTGATGAGGTGGAGGCCAATTGGTGGTTGTCATGGTGGTGGCATGGATTAGTAGATGTTTTGAATCTAGAAATCTAGAAATCTAGCTTTTTATAATAAAAAATGGGACTTTTTTAGTTTCCTTGTATTTGGATATTGACCATTGACTAAGAGCCAATACAGAAGAACTATAAAAAGTTCTACAGTGAGAAAATAAAAGCCCAAATTCAAAAGATTTGGAATTTTCAAATGAATTTGGAAAAGTGGAAATTGGGAAAATAAGAGATCCATAACTTTTAATAAAAAGGATTAATAGAAATTCCAAAATCTATATGTGAGTTGGATATGCCAACATGTTTAGCTATGGACATCACTCTACACAATGGTTACACATGGGTAGGGGCTACCACATGTCAAAGACATGTTACTTATCATGGCATTGTGTGGTGGTTACACATGGGAAAAAGACTGCCATGTGTTATCATATGTGGCATTGTGTCATGGTGAGATGTGAGTAGAATACTACAAGATGTCAATGTTATAGATGTTGACATGGCACTAATAATTTTAAATATTTTGAAGTCCATAACTTTGTGTGTAGAGATCAAAATTGGATGAAATTTATATCATTAAAAAACTCTTGACGAGCATAAGACAATGGTGATCTTCAAAAAGAGATTTAGCGTGGTTGAATGAAGAGAAATTTTGATAGCCCCACCTCCTTAAGGGTACTTGGGAGGTTGGATATATACACTCCATACCCTTAGCAAATACTTTAGAGGATTGGATGGATGATAAAGTGGTATTAGAGCTATGTTTAGAAACTCAAGATGAATGGGATTGAGAGAGAGTGAGATTGATATTTCATGATGAGAAATTCTCTATCATAAACGAAACGAACACTGTAGTGAATTGTTAAATTTAGAATTTAATTATTTTTTAGAATTTTCACTAATTGGAATACTTTCCAAGTTCTAAGTGTGACTTGTAATTATAGAAAAGAATTAATTTTAGGGAATTATAGGCCAATGCATGCATTGCTAAGGAATCAATATATTTTGATTTTTGTTTTTGTTTTTGTTTCAGTAAACTATTAGTGGTGGTGTTTCAACACATAATAAGACACAATAATGAATGAATAAATTATGATTGGTTATAATTCAATGTGGAGCAAACTTCACACATTAGGATGATGAGTTAGATGAGATAAAATTTGTTGAAACCCTTCTATATTTGGTGGATATAGTGAGACGTCTAAGGATATACTTGGGAGTTGTAAAGTTGATCGTGGGAGGCTCATTAAAGCACAAAATAATAAGAATGATATAAATGTACTTTTGCTACATAGTATATCTAATATATAAATCAAACTACAACATGGACCAATTTCTAGTAACATGGAAAGACATTAGTCAAAGAAGGCACTAAGTGCATTAGAAATTTAGAAACATGGGCCAAATACTAGCAATACAAGAAAATAAATTTCAAGGAAGAGGCACAAGAGTGCCAAGAAAGATACATCAAGTGATAAAACCTAAATATATACCTTTGGTGAGGAGATAGACAATTCAAACAATCTTCCCAACAATACAACTAGATTAGCCTTGCATAGAAAAGGAAGAAAAGGCCTTCAAAGAGTTCTCTACTTGAGGAATTTGAACAGGAAAGAGTGCCTACTTTTTATGGTGGGATTAAGAAAAATGAAGAACAAATGAATGGATGATAGGGATAAATAAGTATTTCAAGTTTTATGATTAATCTAAAAACATGAAGGCCAGAGTGGCCATATTCAGCTTGATTGGAAAATTTGACATTTGGTGGGAAGATTGCAATAATGTCAAGGAAATATAGGAAAGGAAGCTGACATGGAGACAATTTGAGATATAATTCAAGGAAGATACCTATTATAAATATATTATGATGGATAAATTAGAGAATTCCATAAATACAAATAGGGACAGATCATTAAGGATTCCTATGTAGATATATCTATAGTGTTTTTTGGGTATAAACCATACATTAGGGATGAGAAAGTGAAAATACAACACTTTATTGGTTGGTTTCCATAGTCATTTCATGATTGTATTGAGTTTGATGAACCTAGGACACTTTTTGACACTATCTGAAAGGTTAAGTATTCTTATGACTAATCAAAGCATAAATTGGAATCCTAGACAGTGTGGACGGAGAAGTATAAAACTAAAAATTAATAGGAAAGGATATAATTCATCACATACAAACAACCACGAAGAGATTTCAAGTTCACTTTTCCAAAAGAAGCAAGAGGATTAACCCACTGAAAGTGAGGATAATCCAATCAGGCTAGAAAAGGATAAAATAGAAGAACCAAAGAAAGGATCACTAAAGTTCTTGGGGTGTGGGTATGAGAACCTATTATGATATTTCCATTATAGGAAACATGATAATAGATGGGTATACAATGTCCAAGAAGATACTACTATCAATGGTGTAGCAAGAAGTGTACATTGAATTTATAAAGCTATTGAACTTAATAGACAATTAAACCACCAAGATTTAGTGGTGGATATGGAAGGTATAATATCGAATTGATCTATTTTAATTTTAGTTTACCTAGGTTCTAATGTGAGTTATATTTCACCACAAATTGTTTAAGCGTGTGTTTTACAGAGAAAGAAGCACACAATTTCAAGGTTGGTTTAACTAGCTACAAGAACCAGACCAAAAGTGATTGAAGTCATTGAACCATGCAAATTTAAAATGAGTGGAGTCAAGCAACCTTGAATGTATACCACAAGGATCATACAACATACTTATTAGCATGGATTGGTTGGTAGTATTAAAACAAAAATTGTATTGTTTTAATAAAATTATGGAATGTGAGGATGAAGAAGGAATTCAAAGGACCTTATAGGGTGTGGAAAAACCAGTTTCAATTAGATAGATTTTAGTACTAAAACCACAGGGGCTTCAGTAGGGGAGAAATACCATACCACATGCAACATATAATACGTTGGCATTATGTTTCTGGTATTGTTATATGTTACAGATGTTGTA
>APFE031613788.1:1759-25057 GCA_000404065.3 Pinus taeda
CCCACCCCCCATCTCAGTATTATTTCCAACACCTTCCAAGACCTTTTACTTTCATGTTGTATTAAATTTCATTTTTAAAAGAACATAAGTGAATACATCTGCATGTGCTAAAGAAGAGGGACATGACAATCATCAACAACATGAAAACATAAGTCGTTGATAACGAAGTTCGTCTAGGAGGGATTACGCATTAAGTGTTGATAACGTGTCAAGATGGTGTAGGCCACTGCATTAAGTGTTGTCAATAGTGATGATGTACATAAGAGGTGATGTCACTATCAAACAAGGAAAATGCCCTCATGCAGGAGTAGCTCCAAGGTATGTTCCACTACAGGAACTCTCAGTTAAAAGACTCCTATTAGTATGACACAAACTCATGCATGATGAGAATCCCGCCAACATGGCATAAAAGGGATCTCAATGCAAAACATGCATGACGACAACATGAGTATCCAACCAACATACAACAAAGGGATCTCAAAACATAACATGACAAATCATGACAACAAGTATATCACATAGATGATTCCGCATCACATCAAGTAGGAATCATGAAATCAAGTAAGAAACAAGATCCCACATCAAGCATCAAACAAGAATCTGTGCAGCACAATGCATAGCAAAAGAATTACATGAACACACTGCATATACCTCACATCCAGGGCCATCTAAAGAAGTGAATGTCAAACTTATGAAGCTGTTCATGCCAGCAATCTCACAACATCAATCACATGGAAATGGTTGCTTGCACATGAATGCTGACACCTGCACTCCACTTAGAAAAGTGGTTGAAAAATGAAATTAGTGAATGAAAAATCTGAACACACCATCAAATTTTTGGCGTCGATTAGTGTAAAATCAACTGTCCAATTTTTGAATTCTGACAAATTGAGAATCTAGGACTCAAGGAATCTTTTAGATTCCTCCTAAATTCCTCAAAGATTCTACTCCATAGGTGGATTAGAAATCTGCAGCTCAAAAGGAAAATCTGACCTCGCCATTACGATCTCTGTGAAAAAAAATGAAAAATGACTGTAAACTTGACTATATTCCGACATGGAGAAAAATTACCTCGTCAGGAAAATTTCAAGGATCATGGTTCCATTCCCTGTTTCTCCAGCAATCATGGTTCCACCTCTATATTGAAAGATGGCCAAAAAATTCAGAACTCTGATGGAGAAATGGATAGTGCCATTGTGTTCGTGGCATCGAGAAGTGTTGAAACCATATAAAATTTGTCAAATTCTGAAAAAGTGAAATTTCGCCTCTCCTACAAAATGTTGCCTTAAACTGCATGCACATCCTCCTCCTATCTTGAAATCCATGCCCACTCCTGGTTCCTCCATCTACTAGGTACACTAAAAAATGAGGTTTATATAAATTTTTGATGGGTAGACTTAAGAAGGAAGCGGTTTGGTAGATTGGTTTGTAGTTCGAATAATAAGGAGGAGGTCGGCTAGTCAAACCCTGACCCCTCCATGTTTACACGTGTTCTATTTTTGAAAAACCGTTTTAAGGTATTCTTGGGGGTTGGGTCCACATTGGATGGCGCACTTGCTAAGCCTCGTAGATATGCTGGAGATTTTTTTGGTATTAAAAGGGTGCGGTACATTTAAATGGGGCGTTGTTGGTTTCGTATGGTACAGTGGTTACCACATGGGGCCGCCTAGTGGGGGCCAACCCATGTGGGCCGGGCGGGTTCAATCCCTACTGGCCTCACCTTAATTCCCTTAATTCATTTTTGCATTCAGTGTTATGGATAGGCGTGGGGTGGTGGGGGTGGTGCCCCATCGACCCCCTTTATATCTATATCTATATATATATATATATTATATATATATATATATATATATATATATATATATATAATATATAATATATATATATATGTTTATTAGTAATCAGGCATTTAAAAAAATTCATATTTTAAGCCATAGGAGTCTTTTAAATGAGGCCACAAATTCACCCAGAGTCCAGTCTAGGATGGCTGGAATCCGGTGGCCAAGCTCTATCCAAATTGTGGCCTCCTTAAGCCTGCCCAGTCAGCAAAAAGTCAACCCATCTGTGACCGCTTCTAACTTTCACATATGGACTCTATTTTGATGAAATTTTCACACTGCTGTGATCAAGGCGACGAGATCTACTCTCTGGTCCTGGTTCGAGCATAATACAAACACTTCGATTTTCAATATTTCCTGAGTCCTCTTTGTCCTGTGTGTGTCTTTGGAGCCACCTAGATCATCAAAAGATACCACAAAAAGAAGTATCAGGGAAGCAGTTGAGAGTATGCCAGTAAAATTTCCCGTATATTCAGACACTCAATTGTATGTGGAAGATAAATCAAATCTTACATGGCAGAAAGTGAACGATGATTTTTCAGCAAAGAGCTTCGAAGAAAATTTAGAGATCCGACAAGTATAAATTAATGTCTAGAAATTAGGTCTACACAGTGTTGCATGTAGATATATATCCTTCCCATGTGTAGATTTTATCAACTGGATTGTTTCACATATTGATGTGAAGACCATGACTTTGGGCAATGCTAGTGGAAAAAAGCTTGCTACTTTTCTAGCAGTAATTTATTGTCATATGTACCATTTGCTTGAGACAGAAACATTAATGGATTCATACTTATATGCAACCAACAAGTATGCGGGAAAAAAATATATTGTTAAAATCTGGGTGAAAGAGCTATCAAATTTTTGATAGAGATCCACAAATACTTATAAGACAAAGTTTCTTAGAAGGGCCTATCAGTTGTTGATCATCTTAGATTGCAGAATATATGGTCAGCATAGCACAAAGACCTTTCCTTAAAGGTGGGCAATCTTATTGAATCAAGATGTGAACGATGCGAATTCATTCAACTGGTAAGACTTGTTGGATTGAAAGTTAAGTATCCATGTAGGGAACACCCTGAATCCTCCCAAAGAAGGGAAAGCAAGATTTTATATGTCTACATATTTACTAGATGCAATATGCTCACATAATATTCCATGGCATGAATTAGAATTGGACACCTTGAGACCCTACCATACACATTCATTTCAAACTACTCTCGGATTGCAGCCATGGAGGAGTAATGGAGAAGCTAACTGACCACTTCCTCTTTCTACTATGCAAGATGATCTTTGAGGAAGAACCACCTTACATGTCACATGGGGAAATAGAAGTAGTATTGGAGATCACAGATTGGTTGACCTCATTGGATGTCACCTTCATTAGAGTGTTCAATGATTAGAATTTGCCACATCATTTTCCAAGGTATGCCACCAAAATTTTTGTCATGCAAGAAGTGTCATATCAATTCTCCAAAGAATTGTCAACAGCTTCGCATAGGAAGAAGAAATCACCTTGGGTAAATATTCAAATGAAAATTGGATTGTATGAGATAAAGAACCTAAAAGTTTTGGATACTGAAGGAAATGAAATAGAGAAGTTTGCATTCAGTGCTCGAGACTTTAATCCATATGATCCCTATGGTATTTTCAAAGACCACTGTGTAAGAATTCACTTCTAGTGGCTCAATGGGACATTCCACTGGCAGGAGGATGATCCATGGAAGAATTTCTATAATTCCTCCAACCCTCGGGTTCGAGTCAATTTTACAAGAACTTCATAGGTGAATCCATAGAAGGAAGCTACTTCGGAAGCAGTGCTAGTAGAAGGGAGAAACCCCACATAGGATAAGGGAAATAGAAAGCTTATTTATAGTCCACGGGGAGAGTGAAGCCACAAGATGAAAGCGGATAAAAATATTATGAAAGAATCATAGCAATAGAGGAAAAGAGGAAAGAGAGGATGGATAGATCAGAACTGAGGAACAGGGAAGAGAAGGAGAATGGAGGAAGAAAACCAGAAGAAAGAACAAGAAGAGAAGAATAAGTAGGAAGAAGAAGAAAGGAGGAGCAAAATAGTAGAAGATACAATGCGGAAAGAAATTGAAGAGCAAGAATAGAACCAAAAACCAGTAGAGGAGGAGAGCGGACAGATGTAGGACATGGAGCTTTCTTAGGAGGTTGATTAATTGATAGAGATCATAGACATGAAGGGGGTGTCGAAGCCACAAAATCAAGATCTAGACCTAATACCAAACACACAATAGGTCTCCATTCAACATCCACCACCTCTAATTATGACTTCATGTCAAGGAGATCCCCTACATGGTTGTGGGTCCAACACCATCAACATTTCTGGTGCTAGAAGGAAGGCGAAATGACAAGCTGGGCCTATGAACTCTGTTTGAACTTTCCACACTTATTAATGGTTTCTCCCCAAATCACAATCCTGACATGTTTTTCTAGAACCACAAATATTAAAGTGTCATTGAGAATCATTGATGACTTGTCAATCTCAAATTCAATGGTAAGGGTGAAACAATCCTTTTTTAGCACACCACTCATTTTCTTGAATTTTTCATGAAACACGATGTTCATTTCCAGGATGTTGCTTGTAGGTTGTTCATTCTCACATTCGAAGGGTGAGTAAGGGAATGTTTTTACACATTTCCTACCACTTCCATAAACTCTTTTGAACATATTTCTACAAAACTTTACCATGCCTTTGATAGGTATAATTATGAATCCGTGTTCAAGAAAATTATGTGACTAAAAATATCCTAATGATTTTCATGATCTTTTCATTCATTTTTGTTTTGAATTTTCTGAAGATGATTTTGAGTGGCCTTTAATGAAAGAGAAGTTTAAATTTCTTGTTCACGTTTCAACGAATCTACATGAATATGAATCTTTCAAAAGCCTCCCAACATACCTCAGCATTAGAGCTTCTAAATTTGTGACGGTCAAGGTTGTTGTACCAAGTGACTCTCTGAATTCATCTGTTGATTTACCACCATATTCTCCCACTCCACATACTAAAAACTCTAGCACAAGTTTGGAATGTGAATTTGATGTTTGCAATGAAGTGTTATCTCCTCATCCTCTATCCTTTGGGTCCTTTGGTCCTTCAGATTGTCAGCTTTTATGTTCACCCATTTTGAATGTTTCTTTTGATGTTCATGAGGATCAAGTTTTGGATGGAGTTGATTTTCCATAGAAAACTTGCGATATCATTTACGATAACTATGTGCGGGAATCCACATATGAACAAGAATTTGTGATGAAGGTTGTTTTTTTTCCTTCCACACCTCTCCCTCATTATCCAGAAATTTTCTGTTGTTCTTTCATTCCTGTTTAATCTTGCGAAGAATTAATTTATGATGATATTATTACTTCTAATCATATTTAGAACTCATGTAATGTCAGTTTTTCATTCGAATGTGAAGAGGGAAAATATTCTCTTTTTGATCTCCCTAATCTATCATCTCATCATTCTAAAGAAATAAGGTGTGAAATTTCTTATTTTCAATCCTCCCCTGTTTATGATTCATTAGATCATGAGGATGGCTCTATTTTTGATCTTGGACTTTCTGATCATGGATGTCATGATATTTTCACCATTCATTTGGTCGCAACTCTAATGTTTCCACTATTGATTTTTCTAAGACACTTGTCTTTGATGATCTATCTTTTGATGATTTGGAACTTCCTTAAGCTGTCAAAGCACTTCAGCCTGAGCTAATGGTTATGTCTAGTTCTCTTTATCTTGATACCAATTCCAACTTTGATCATAATAATGATGTATCTTTCAAGGCTCCTCATCATTCCTCCACACAAATTGAAAATCACTCTATTTCACAATTTTTGCATCCTCCATTTGTATTGCATGATCCCATCGCTCAATCATTGGAGGAGTCATACCTGACAAGCACTATTGCAAAACACAAGTTTCTCTCTTTCTTTATTCTCACCTAATTTTGCAATTAAAATTTTTTTTCTTGACTTTCTTTGAGTTGTAATGTGTTTGAACACTGTAATGCATCCACAGAATGCTTTACATGCACTTTTATTTCAGACTTTTCTGCATATGTTTTCAAACTTCGAACATCTTAGTACATATTTCCTTATCTTTCTTATTTGTTTTTATGCCCAAATATCTTTCTTGATATGCATTCCCTTGCTTACATAGGCCAATCGATGCATTGGTGGTTACTTTGGAAATATAAGTTTACATAGGTTAGGCCTACTCTTAGCTAGTTTAGGAGCAGGAGTAGTTTGTTTCATTTTTCTTTGATTTACTTTCCATATTGCTCCTTTTTCTATCTTTTATTTCTTTTTAATTGTAGGATAGCTTCCACATGAGACCATGTTTGGTTTTTGAGGAAATCATGGTGAATTCCTAAAGGAATTTATGCTACTATCAACACTTGATTATCTGTTTATTCCCTCTCTTTTCATGAATGTTGCGTCCTTTTATTTGATGATACTTTGTTGTAAAACACATCCTCTTTCGGAGGAAACCATAGTGTAATCATGATGCTTTAACCTATAACTATTACCACCTACTCTAATTAGTCTTTTATTTTTGTTTAATACTTGTCAGATAAGTCAAATAGAGAAACGAGGGGAGGAAAACATTTACAATTGTGTCAAAGATATTTATAAATATTCTTCTCTAAAGGGACAACCTCTTTTTCTGTCAATAAGTCGGGATCCCTCTTTTGCCTCACTAAATAAATAAGTCCTTATGCACAGTTCTTTGAACAAAGTGAAAAAAAAAAAAAAAAAAAAAAGGTGAAAGAAGAGAAAGGCTTCATGCAGAGAGAGGTGAATCAAGCAACTCCATCAGGGTACTGTCCAGACTCACTGGCAGTGGAGCAATTTTTTTGTTCCTAAAGTTACTTCGGTGGGGTACTATCCAGGCCCACTGATAGCAGAGAAACACCAGAGATGAAAACTAAGAATCTCACAGTTCTTTTCACTCGCGTATCTATATAATCCTCATCCCCAATTGTAACGACTTAGTTTTACTTGGATTCATTAAGTGTGTTGCCGATGAAGAGAATTTTAGGGACTATATTTAACACAAGATGAGTGAAGAAGATACGATAATCAATGAACTGAACAATACTTTTTTAAGAGTTAGACCTATTTTTCATGAGACAATACCCATACAGAGAGTGGATTTCTAATAGCGTGTTGCCAAGTGTTGTAGCTGCTACAACCACCCTCCAAATTTTTTTATTTGCTTTGATTTTGATTCTTTCCCTTATGTCCACAAGAGTTTACCTTTTACTATCGTCAAGTATTCATGATTTTATCAAGACTTATCCTTTTCATTTGTGCTTGTGTTTTCTTGTTTTCATACTTATTTTATATTTTTGAGTCAAAATCTAACCTTTTGACTTGACTTTGTAACAATCCTGTGCTTGCTTCTAGAAACTATGCAATGATGGAAGGTAAGCCAACCTTGATGAAAAAAATTGTGTGATCCTAGTTGGAAGCTCATCCTTAAGCCCAAGAATTGTGCATTCATGGATGACAGTGCACCATTAAGCTCAGAAAATGTGCAATCCATTCCTTGAGCTCAAAAACTATGAAATGCACCAAGCCAGGAAAGTTCCCAGTTCCCTGGAATCACACAATATTCCTTGGAAGTGTGCATGGAAATTTTCCCCCCAAAAAAAAAAAAAAAACTAAAATCAATCCCTAGAAAATAGGGATTCATCATTAGTTTCCCAAAGGTGGAACAATCCCTACTTTTAGAAATTTCTCCAAGTGTCGCTTTTTCATTGATTTTAGGCATGCATGTCATACACCCAAAACCACCCAAATATATTTAATTGAAGCCTCTAGAGTTGATTTTTACATTCTATCTCGAATTTCTAGCATTCAAAAGGAGATAGAGGAGCATTCGATGGAGTTTGTGTTGCTTTTCCAGGTGAGTTTTTATTTTGTAGTATTTTGGCAATTTTTCTATTGTTTTTTGTCATTTCATTTATTTGAGTGTTGTTTTTCTTGTTTCTCTTCATGGTTGATGGCATCTTAATTCATATTATCTTGTAGAAGTGTTGGTTCAGTTTGTTGTTTTTCTTTCATAGGTGTCACATTAGTTTTCTTGTTTTGCACATTGGTGATCACCATTTCAATGACTCTCCTCGCATATTTGTTTTTCCTTCCATTTGTTGAGTTTTTACACTTGATTCACGTTGATCTATTCATACTTAGTCATATTTCCACTTTAAATTTGATTATCACTTAGATCTTCTTGTTTCCCACACCCTCACCGGGAATATATGCACTTCACTTGGCCAAGAATTTCCTTACCCAGTTGGGCATTGTGCAAGTCCAAGGCTAAAGCTGAGAGCTTGGCCTCTGAGACTACACAATGTATAGTACAGGTTGGCCGAACTGTGCGTTCCATAGTACCAAGGCTCAGTGATGCCACCTTGGAAATGCATAGTCTCTCCTTGTCTCTGCCCAGGCTAAACTGTGTGTTGCACAGTCTCAAGCATCATAATTCATCACTAGCTACTGAGACTATGCAATGTGCTCCCTTAGGTAGAGTCCCTCCCATCCTCATGAAAATTATGCAATATCTCCCATGAGTGCATTGGTTTGCTTCACGATCTTGTTTTGGAAGTGGATTTGAAAAATCTAGTTTATTATTTCCATGTGTGCATTTTCCCTTCCATGGGTACCATAGTTATTGAGCACTTCTCTCCAGTAGTCACTATCATCATGACACCCAAGAGCGCTACCTCAAAATATACCGCAGAAAGAAGTATCGAGGAAGTAGTTGGGAGTATGCTAGAAAAATTGCCTGTATATTGAGACACTCAAGTGTATGTGGAAAAGGAATCATATCTTATATGGCAGAAAGGTAACAAAGTGTTTTCAAAAAAGAGCTTCAAAGTAGATTTAGAGGATTAAAATGTATACATTAATATCCAAAAATCAGGGTACACACCATTGCATGAAAATATCCAGCCTTCCCATGTGAAAATGTTATTAGTTGGATTGTTTCATATATTGATGTGAAGACCATGACTTCGAGCAGTCCTAGCGGATGAGAGCTTGCTACTTTTCTGGCAACAAATTATCATTGTATGTACCATTTACCTGAGCTAGAAAAACTCATGGATTCATACTTATATGCAACCAATAGATATGTGGGCATGAAATATGTTGTTAAAATCTAGGTGAAAGAGCCATCAATGTTTCAGCAGACACCCACCAATACTTATAAGACAAAGTATCTCAGGAGGGCCTATCAGTTGTTGATCATCTTAGCTTGTAGAATCTATGATAAGCAAAGCACAAAGAACTTTCTTGAATGGTGGGAAATCTTATTGAACCAGGTTGTGAATGAGGGAAGTCATTCAATTGGTAAGACCTCTTGGCTCGACAGCTAAATATCCATGTAGGGAATGCCCTAAATCCTCCCAAGGGAAAGAAAGTGAGATTTTATATATATTCATATATACTAGATGTAATCTATGCACATAATGCATTCCCTACCATGAAATGGACTTGGACACCTCGAGACCCTGTCGTAGACATTCATCACAAACTGCTCTCATATTACAACCATCAAGGAGTAATGGAGAAGCTAACTAACCACTTCCTTCGTCTATACAAGGTGATCTTTGAGGAAGAACCACCTTGCATGTCATGTGGGGCAATGGAAGTAGTATAAGAGATCTCACATTAGTTTGCCTCACTGGTTGGAACCTTCCTTAGAGTGTTCGATAGTCAAAAGTCACCACATAGTTTTCCAAGGTATGCCACTAACAAGCTTGTCATGTAAGAAGTGTCATATCATCTCTCCATAAGGTTGTTAACAACTTTACACAAGAAGAAGAAAGAACCTTGGCCAAATCTTTCTATGTCAATTGGATTGTATGAGATAAAGAACAAGAAAGTCACTAATACCAAAGGAAAGAAAATAGAGAAGTTTGAATTTGGTACTTGAGACTTTAATATGTACAATTCCTATGGTATTTTCAAAGAAAATTGTACAAGAATTCACTTCTAGTGGCTTATAGGGACATTTCTTTGAGAGGAGGATCCATGAAAGAATTTCTATAATTCCTCCAGCCCTCACGGTCTGGTCTGTTTTGCAAGAACTTCATAGATGACTCCACAGAAAGAAGATACTCCAGAGGTAGTTCCAGTAGAAGGGAGCAATCCTGTGTAGGATAAGAGAAAGAGAAAGGCTACTTATAGTCCTAGGGGAGAACGAAGTTGTAATATTAAAGCAGATCTAGCTATTGTGAAAACAGCTTTAGCAGCAGAGGCAAAGAGGAAAAAAGGATGCAGAGAGATAAACAGAGGAAGAGGAAATAACGTTATCACCAAAAAATTGATCATCTAGCCTAATTTACTAGATGGATCGAAGTACACCACGTAAAGCCAATTTTACCATAGTAAAATTGCTTTCACTATGGGAAATTACTTAATAAACTACCTTTGTTAAGTAATTTATAGTTAAACCCATGAAGAATAATTAAATAAATCACTATTTATTTGATTTTCTTCTAGGAATAATTAATTAAACCATTGTTTAATTATTATTCCTTGTCATATTTGAGCCAACCATGAAAAATAAACAGATAAATCATTAATTATCTTATTTTTCTCTAAGAATAATTAATTAATCACTAATTAATTACTATTCTTTCTCAAATTTGACTAAATCCTTTAGGAATAATTAAATAAATCATTATTTGTTTATAATTCCTTAACCAATTCCTTGAGATGATAAATAAAACATTTATTTATTTATTATTTCTAAATAAAGGTTTAAATGCTTTTTCCTTTCTAACCAAATATAATAATATATTCCAAGTGGTTATTCCAAGAATGGGGTTAATAATATTTTATTATTGCTCATTATTTGAGGATAACTTAATATTTTGTTATAAATAGAATGATTTTCCATTCATTATTCACTTTTGATTATTTTCATTATTGCACTTACTGTTGTAACTCTGATTATTTTCATTGTCACACACCATATTTTTGTTGGGTTTACACATTATAGAGGAGAGAGACTCTACACTGTAGGTTTTAACCCCATACAAAAATTACCTGCATACAAATTCTAAAACCAGAAAATAAACAATGGCGTGAGCATAAGACATCAAACAAATATACATAGATATTTTCCCCTAGATCCCAAAACCAGGACTACCAGATTGATTTTTCATTATGTTCCTTTCAATGTTACAATACATATATATACATGTCGAAGCATCCATAAACCCCAATCCATTAACGATGGATTAGAACATAACATTTGTTCCCTTGACTGAATCGACAAAATACCATAGAACAAAAACCATCACGCCAAAAACCATGTGTGAAATACATGCACAAAACCATAGGTAGGCCCACCCACCTAATATAGGGTCCAAAAAAACAATCCTTGGGGTGTTGCCCCAGTCCCCATAGAGGGATTATACTGCCCCCCTCAAACCCCCTGACAGCGGGGGCTACCGCCCCCCCTATGACCCCCCCACTACACCCGTCATGAGGAAGGGATGACTCTACCTCTCCTCTAGCCCTCTGCTTTAACTACTAGGGCTAGTCGTGAAAAGAATATAACACAACCCAAAATACACAAGCTGAAGACGTTTGAGGATAGCTAAGAACCCATCCCATAGAGGGGGACTAGTAACATTTATTTGTTCCCTTCACAGGTGTTATAATAAAACTATTCTTTGTATATCTTATTTCCATTGGATGATTGGAATTATTACTATTTATTTTTGCTGTTTAATTATGATTGTGGCATAAATCATAATTTTGGCAAGTTTTGTTTCTACCAGTTGCTACATATATACAATGTTTAATAGCCATTTATATTGTTGAAATTGTTTGTCATCCATAATCTTAAGTGGATCCTTTTCATACATCTTTGAGAAGAAAACACTACAACAAAATTTGCGACTCCACTGGTTTTATACTTCAGATCCAAAAACCTAGGTGACCTTCAGTTTTCAGCTTAGGGTTTCTTATTTTTCAGTCTCTTAATGTTTCTTTTAACCCTAGATCTATTGATAATTTCATAAATTTCTGACTTCCGCAAGATTTCTGGTCTTTTTCGTAGGTCAAAGGAACCAGCCGCGACAGAAACAATAGTTTTTACTGAGATTTTTGATCGAGAATCAAGGAGCATAAATCACACTTTTTAGCCATGTGATCTGGAGTCCAAAGCACACCTTTCATACCAAAAAGTGCGATCTCACCTGAAAACATGTCAGTACCTACGATTTTAGGGTTTCCAAGTTTTTATCAGATTTGTTTCTGGGTTTTGATGAGAGCCATTTGCTAGGCTTTTTTGACCTCTGTCTCATCCTACTTATGCCTTGATTTACTCTTATTTACTCATCGAAGTGGAATTTAGCCCCCTTAGGGCTTCTAGTATGCTTCCACCTTTATAGGACGAGTTTAGTTCAGTGAGTAGTCTAAGCTTTTGTAGCACTTTCAACCATATTTTCTAGATCTGTAACCTTTTGTTTTAGATCTATAAAGATAGTTTTTCACCATCCATAGTTTCATATTAAAATTTGTTTGGTCATTAGCCTTAGGGTCCCATCGATTTCCCTAGATGTTTCACCCATCTCCCTATCTTTTTGCAGTGATCTTCCTCTCTGGTTTTTTGTTGTTGCTACACCACTTTCGAACAACCTAGTGTCAGTTGATCCCTATCACACCGATAATTATATCTCTTGACCTTTTTAGCGTGTTTTCCATCAATTTAGCCACCAACCAGCACAGTGTTTGCAAACCCAGTTTGGGTGGGGTTTAGTTAATTGTTTTGTTGTTCATTTTATGTTGTTAATTTCAGTTTATTTTCAACAATCCTTTTTCTTTTTTACAAACATGATTTGGAATTAATCAATAAATACACTTTCACACACAATCGCACCTTAAGCGAAGGGCACTTGGTTTACACTACCAAGCCAAGACTTAACATAATAAATTTATCTCCCATCATCGAGACAAAGGCATATTGTTGATCTCCCTTCACCATTTCCATGTCACATCTATCTTACCACCATTGCACCACCAAGGTGTTTACTACGGAGACATTAGGCCTTCACCCCCAGTTTTCACTTGGGCATATTACCCCTCCCTGTCAAGTTCAAGTTCAGATCCCTCCGAGTCCTCATACTGACACTTCACCTGGTTCATCTAATTCCTCATCTGATTTTCAGCCTCCTTCCCCACATATTGTCACCGTGTCTAGACCCACAATAGGTGTAGTAAACCAACCTGGAGTTGGCTCCAGTTCTATCTTGATGGTCACATCAAGTGGAACAGTCTCAGGAACCATTCTGGTAGCCCCTGTGCTCCGCTTTATGGCTAGTTTAAGTCTACCAGATTTTAGCCAGTTGATAAATGACCCCATACACCACGATGTTGGTTGACCATCCATGCTGACTAAGCTTTCCTCAAACATCCCAAAGTTTTAGGGTAATGTTGGAGAGGATCCTAACAACCATGTCCGATCCTTCCACATGTGGTGTTCATCCAACTCCATTACCGATGACTACATTTGTCTTCGACTATTCCAATGCACGCTCACTAGAGGTGTCACAAAATGGTACGTACACTAGCTTGCTGCATGTCATTTTGTTTTTGTGATGCTTGCTAAAGTGTTCCTCTCATATTTCCAGTTACCTCTCCGGTACGACACTGGTATGGAGCTATTGCCCTCATTCCGTCAGTCCTTCGCCACTCACCTTTCCGACCATGTTCAAGAGTGGCATTGAAAGAGGAGCACATGTCATGCCCCGCCCTTCGAAGACCATGTCTACTTAGATTGGTTTCTGAGGAGACTTTTATCCCCCATTGGAAAATATGTCGCGCCCCATTTTCCTCAGACCGAGGAAGAAGCTCTCCAAACTACTCTAAGATATGACTTGATTTATATGCAATCTAGTTATTTCTATACCTTCATTCTAGACCTCCCTCGTCTTGGAAGTACCAATGCACCGAGGGTATCTCACACTGCCGACAGTATCGTTGGAACCCTTTCACATCCTTCGCCATATACTTAGCAAAGTTATGGCTATTTGCAGGAGGGCACCATTTCCTCTAACACTCATGCCCCACATGCTAGAAACATGTTTTTAGGACCCCAACCTATCTACCAAATCGTTTCTCTTCCTTATACATAGTCGAGCTCTCCACCCCCTTAAGCATTAGCATTGCACCCTCCCATGCATCCTCATCCCCAGTAGCCACCGCCCCCTCAGGGTCAAGTGTTTACATAATAGAGTGCGACCAATCCCCAAAAGTTGAAGAAAAAGAATAAGGGGAAGGGTAACAAGGGTAACTATGGTAATCAAGGTAATCAACCTAGTGAACCCCAGGGGAACTAGCCTAACACTAACAACCAACAACAGGGAAGCCAGCCCAAGTAGAACAAGGCTATTCGTATGAACAATATTTGTGCATATTGTGGTGTACATGGCCATTATACACATGAATTTCCTCTCTTACCCTAGATATGCCAAATGTGGGAAGCTCAAACAACTTCTAGAGGATAGAAATTGCCTCAGAATCCTATGCCATCTACTCTGGAAATGCTTATAAATCCTTTCCATCAACAAGGATTTGTTACTGCTTCACCTCAGCCAGATGAGGTAGCCCATTCCCCCAACCTTTTGGTCCTGGTGACTACCATATCCTTATGATGAATTCTGATGAGGTTAATCCCTCTGATATCAACCTGCAAACTCAGTCACTTCTATATGACAAGCCATCAACTTCATCCGCCACTGAGTCCAAAACCAAAACATTTGTTGAGGCTCTTACGACACCAAATGATCTATTATAGATTCCTCAACCTAAAGTCGAGGCCATTCCTAAGATCCCCAAGGGACCATTACACTGTAATGTGACTTCTAACTGAGCTACCTATACATCCAGTATAATAAATGACTTGGTGGAATCACCTACTACCATGTCGACACTAGAAGTATTCGTGTCATGCCTATATCAAAAGAAAGCTCTACTAACCGCTTTGGGCATAGTAGATCCTTCTAACGGTCGTTTGATTATCTTCCCTATTGATACATCAAAACATCCCCCATTGTCTTCATCTGTTTCTTTCCAGATACCAATCCTAGTCATAATGTCATCATCTCCTAATCCATTATTGACAAAGGTGCATCCACCTGTGTGATGTCCACTACCATTTGGGAAAAGCTTAAGTCACCTAATTTTCCCCCCTCCACCATCACTTTTCATGCTTGGGATGGACACTCCTCCTAGCCCCTTTGATCCAAATGGATCCTAGAAAACCCTCTATGTCTTCAATGTCTTGTAAACATTCAAGACTATCGCAAAAGAAGAGCCTTTTAAAAAGTCAGATTACACTATCGGGAGGCAAAAACATAGAGAAAACATGGTAAAATAGAGTATGAACGGCTTAAAACTACTTTGCATGGGAGTAGTCGGATCTAGCCGATCAACAGTCTAGATCCGATCAGCAAATCACAATCGGTGGTGGCAAGCGGAGGCTATCAGCAGAGACCACATGGTATATGTGACAATGATCAGTGAGGTCAACGAGGACTATCGATCAAGCACGCAGATCAACGGCCCAAGTTGAATCACGATATCGCAATCAGTAATTACAGAGGAGCAGGGCTGATTCATGCGACTACGATAGCTGGACCCGATGGGATTATAAATAAAAACATATATATGTTTAGTTTTGTAAAACAACATTTTCCTTTATATTTGCGTTTTTCGTTAAATAAACAAAATATGAAGGAAAAGCGTCAATGCAATGAAACCAGACCTGAAAGGGTTTATGAATGCATATGCATAATATTTAAAGTCTGTTTAAAGCCATTTTATGGGGTTTTTCAGTGTTTAATAATACAAATGAAACAAGTGGGATTTTAGATGGCTGTAGGTGGCAAGTGGTTTTGGCTGGGCAACACTGGCTACCATGTGGCTGGTGCCGAAGAGAGAAAACCACCCTTTTTGGGTGGTTAACTTCCATACGTATGAGTTCCCTGATATGAACCTCGGCCATTGGATCAAGATCTCTCATATCAATGGTGGAGATGTGATAAGAAATATAAAGGTGGACCCAATAGAAATATAGTGCAGATTTATGAATATTTGAAGTATAATGAATAATGTTTGGTGGATTTTTCCCATGTTTTACATTGTTTCTATGTGTAAACAAAAAACGACCATTTTTGGGATTTCAAAGGCCCGATGACCCATTCCATTACAGAACAGGTGGCCAACATCCCTGAAAGCGTTTAGCAATGATTTCTAACACTTAGAGGGGGATCTGAGCAGATAAAGGCCAGGAGCCAGAGAGCCTGAGAAGTGGAAATGAATAGACGGCGCTAATTGGCTTTAAAGCCATAGAAGACAGAAGATAGAGACAAGTAGTGTCGATACAGAGAGCAAGCAGAGACAGAGAGTCAGTGAGGAGAGTATGTGTACTCAAAAATACTTGGGGGATACAAGTAAAGCCTTATTGTTTTGTATCTGTTGTGTGAGACTCAAGTTGAGTTTATTTTTCTAAAAAATCTGCTTCTAAAGACATAATAGAGAGGTCACCACTGAAGGTTGGACCAGGAGACGTAGCCTAGGAGTGTTGGGTGAACTCCTTATTAAACTTTTTGTGTATATGTGTGTTTGACTATTATGTTTTTTAACTGCTTCATTGTCTATCTATTTCGCAATCTTATCGATCCATTAAACAAAGTAACATAGGCAAATCCATGCACATGAGTTTATAATACCTTAATAATTGTCTAAGATCTCATTGTCAGATCAAGTGGTAATCAGAGCCTTAGGTTTGCTCAGGTTAGAAAAGCTTGTTCTGGATTGTTGAAGGCTAACTAGGTCAAAGATCAAATTAGGAGAAGGAGAACTGGTTGAGACTAACCCAGAAATAGGAAGAGTCTATCCTAGGAGGAAAATGGCAGAAGAAATTCCCTTGGAATCAGACTCTCAGTTCATGGACAGTTTCATGACCATGAGAGCCATGGTAGAAGAGATGTATCGAAAATTTAAGAAAGGTCTAGGTGAATATACTTCAACTTGCAAACAAGACAAAGGAGCAGAGGAACCTCTTGTAGATGGCCATTCAGAAGGCAAAGGGAAAGGGAAAGAGCCTCCTTTATCAACACCTCCTTCCAGCCCTTTGTAAGGACTATGGACACCACATATCTCTACAATGGTATGATATTGTCCACTTTGGGCCTAAGCCCTCATGGATTTGCTTTTGGACTTACCCCAAAAGGCATCATACCAATGGAGATATTTGTCCATCCTTATATACCCATGATCCTCCCCACTTCTAGTCAATGTGGGACTTTGGTCGTATACCCAACAATCCTCCCCTCGAACAAAGGACCATCGAGCCTCCCCTCAAATGATTATCCATCTGTCCACTCTCTACCAACCAGGATTCTCCGCTCCAATGCGTTGGAAGCGCACGCCTTACATGGAACACCACCTGCCTCGAGAGCTTGCTCTATCCCAGGTCAACTCCTCTTCACCGTGTTGGGACCTGGACACGTCCATGAAGAATCCAAAGCACACCGCCTGTCTAGCCAAGCTCATCCACGGATCCCATCGTGATATTACCGGGGCCCACCACCTTCGTTCCTCATTTCGAGGATTCATCCACTTGGCTAACTTCTGGGCATGGCTCTGATACCACTTGTAAGGACTATGGACACCACATATCTCTACAATGGTATGATATTGTCCACTTTGGTCCTAAACCCTCATGGATTTGCTTTTGGACTTACCCCAAAAGGCCTCATACCAATGGAGATATTTGTCCATCTTTATATACCCATGATCCTCCCCACTTCTAGTCAATGTGGGACTTTGGTTGTATACCCAACACCCTTTGATTAAATTAGATGTAAAATTTGATTTGCTAATATATGATGGAGAATTAAATGCAGAAAAGCTAGATAACTTGATTAGACATATTGATGTATATTGCAGGGTGCAAAACATTGATTCAGAAAGGAGTAAAATTCAGTTGGCTAGCCTTCACCTTGGGGAAACTGCCCTAGTGTGGTTGGAAGGTAGGACACAAGATGATTTGAAGAAGCATGGTAAAATTCTTTCTACTTGGAATGAATTTGTTTCTGCCCTTAAAAGGGTTTTTTTCTATCCACTAGGTTATATGCAGCAAGCGATGATGAGTTGGAAAACTCTTCTCCAATTAAAGGGCCAAAGTGTACAAAGCTATACCTAAGAATTTACAAAAAGAGATTTAATCCTAGGCATTTCTCTAGACTCACCTGAAACTTTGTCGAAGTATATAGGTGGTCTGCATAGCTATTTGAGGAAAACCATTCTCATGTTTAACCCTACTAGCATACATGAGGTATCAGTTTAGGCTACACATCTAGAGGCTAGAGGCAAGAATGTGAACCCAGAGATTGGGGGATCATCAAAACCCACTGCAAGGAAGAACAGGGAAAATAAGAAGCAAAAATGGAAGGAGAGGAAGGCAAGCATTGTATAGAAAGACAAACCTTCATGCACTCACTACAAAAAGGGTGGACATGATGATGAACACTACAAGTCTTTGCATCTGGAGCTGAAACCAAAGAAGTTCGATCGAAAGAAGAAGAAGATTGCTGCTACTATTCAGAATGATTTGGGGTCAGACTCAGGTGATGAAACAACAGTCATAGCTATAGGTATAAAAGGTAAAAATTATGAAGCATCTACTAGTAATCATGCACAATCTATTGATAATGAAGAAAATGAGAGGAAAAGGCATGAGCTTTTTCATATTAGAGTTATTTCCAAGCACCAAAAGATTGATACTTTATTTGATAGCAGTTCACAAGTAAACTTGATTTCTGAAGCAATTGTAAAGAATTTGGGATTACTAACCATACCTCACAAGAAGCCATATCCATTAGGTTGGGTATGTGATAAAGCAAACCTACAAGTGACTAGATAATGTAAACTTAGGTTTACATTTGGGTCAACATTTGTAAATGAGGTTGACTTAGATATAGTTCCCTTAGAATATGTGGTATTGTTTTAGGAAATTGATGAGCCTCATAAATGGGTAATTATATGGGCTCATTTTACCTCCTAACCTAGTCAAGCCAACCATTCTCTTAGCTTATTACATGATTTTCTAATTATGTTTATGCTTATAGAGTGAGTTGAGTTAGTGATTGTGCCATGTGGTCTAACATGTATTTAATGCAGATTATTGATGAGTTTAGAGGTCAAAATCAAGGATCCAATGGAAAAATGGAAGAAATAAATTGATTTGGAAAAAGTAGAGGACATATAGGAGGGAATATCCCTCATTTATTACTCCTCACTTCGAGTTCCCCTTCATTCAGCTCAGAGTACAAGCAGTGGAAGCATGCACTAGAAGGTAGCCAAGCAAGTGGAAGATGACTGATGATTGTCTCGAGTTTTGGGAGCCAAGCCTCCCTGATTTTAAGGAAGCTGTTGGTAGCTTCATTGTATAAGTATAGAGGCCTAGGGTCTCACTAGGGTTGGACTTTTTTTGGATTTTTGCTTATGTAAACTCTGCTCAAACTTCGAGCTTATTTTTTATGATAGTTTCATGTAATCTTGTTATTGTTTTGAAAATAAATATGGAATCTTTTTTGAGCTAGCACTGAGTTACATCAAAGGGTTGAAGCTCTTGGGTTACAACCAAATCCAAGTATCCAAGCTCCTCTTTACTTGTATTTGTATGCTTTGTTTCAGTTTGTAGATTAGTTTTCTATTAGATGTATTTCTTTTATGCTTAAGAATACGTTGCTTTTGATGATCTAGTAGTTTGCTTCCATTTGTGCTTTCTGTAGCAGGTTAAATAGTGATAAAAAAAGATTCAAAAGGCTAGCAATAGTTCCTTGGCCTCTCTTCTTCCCTTTGGGACCATGATTTGAGGCAAAGACCCTCTTGTTGTGCCAAAAACATAGATTTTCCTCCTTCATAGGACTTCTAGTGCATGCAACTTTTTAGTAGGTTAATAATCCAGGTTTGCTTTTCTTTAGATCTTCTTCATCATGCTCACTTCCTGATTTTCAATAGTATTCTTTCATGCTTTCCTTTCCTCCAACATTTCTCAGCATTTCCTTTCATATATCATAGTTTAGATCATTTTTTATGCAAAACTCTGTTTTTCCTAAATGCATTCATGTCACTTGTTGCTTGATTTCCTTGGTTGACTATCAGTTTCTATGCAACAGATATTATCCAATAGTAGGCTAGATTAACAGCAATCACACCCTTAATCTAATCCATGCCCTATAGGTCTCCCAAATCTCACCTCAATTTTTCCCTAGTTTCATGCATTTTTCCTAGGACTTCTTCCTCACTCCTTAAGAAAATCCAATCATCTTTCTCTCTCCTGGTGGTTCATGGTAGACCATTAGCACCCTGAAACCTCATTCCAACCTTTATCCACCTTTTTCACCCACTCTTACACTCTCAAAATAGTGAAAACGTCTCTCGGCATCCTCCTATAGGTCTCCTGTAGGACACTGTTTTTCCTCCTGTAGATTTCTTTTGTCCTCCTATAGATTTTCATGTAGGATTTATTTCAAAGGATGAGTGAGGGAAAATCCTCCAGAAGGCCACCTGAGACCTCCTAGGACCCATCCACACCATCCTACATCCTCTCAAGTACCAAAACTGCCCTCCAACGCCACTTATTCACTGCCACATTCACACACAATAAATTACATGCATGTCAATTTCACATAAAAAAAAATACATAAAAATCAAAAAGGATGTTTTTTGCTTATTTACTTCTAGGAATAACATAGTTAGATGTTGTTTACTTCCTTGAGTAGGTAATGGAATTCCTTTCATGGTTTTCATAGTGCTTTCTGCAAAAGTACAATTAGTTGGTTAATTAGGATTTACCAGGTTTTCTTTACATTTTAGTCTTTCTCCTTTCTGTAGTTAGAATAGCACCTATAGAGTAATATTTCTTTCCTTCCATCACATGTAAAGCTTCTTCTGGAATACATAGAAGTTGGCTTGAGCTCCTAGTGATCTTGCGCTTGCTGACCAAGTGACAACTTGTGGTGAAAACTAGTACTTGTGCATACAACACCAACACTTCCAAGTTTGTTTCAAACTACCAGGTTGATAAGAGTAAAGTAGACAGCCTAGGAGTTGCAGCATTATTGCTGCAACACTAGTGCTCACCATATTTTTGGTGCCGTTGTTGGGGAAGCATCATATTATTTTTTGATTACTTCTTTCTTCTATTTCCTATTGCAACATTCTGTTAATAGTTCATTTCAGTAAAAGTAGACTAGTCATTTCATTTCCTTTCAAGTTTTGCATTTCCTTTCTTTCCTTTCCAATTCTATAAATTTCCATTTCAGCAAGTTCATTTCAGTTAGTTGCAAATTTTTTTTTTCAATCAATTTCAATTTTGCAGGTACTATTAGTGTGGGGGAAAAATAAACAAAAACCAACTAAAAATATTTCCTTTCATGCTTCGTACAAATAGAAATAACTTAGGAAATGTTTTTCCCAACACCTCCATTACTTCACACAGCCAACCTTCTCTCTTATTTGGTGGTTGTGATCAAGAAGAAGCCTTAGGTGAACAACCAGACATATTTGAAGAACCTATAGGAGAGGACGAAGAAGAAAACATTACTTTGGAGCTAATGGCTAAAAACAGAAATGCTAGGGGGAATGGAGAGAGAATAGAGGGTACCTTTCCCATTTGGGAGACCAATGGGGGCACCAAAATGAAGAATATAAGCCCTTCTGCCTTACCTCATTTCCATGGTCTGACTACAAATGATCCTGACACCTTCATGTTTGAGTTTGTTGTCATCTGTCGAACTTATGACCATGCAGAAGACGAGCAAAAGTTGAAATTGTTCCCTTCTACTCTCAAGGATGAAGCACTGTGTTGGTTCATGAGATTACCTAGAAATAGCATCACAACTTGGGCTCAGATGCAGCAAACCTTTAACAACAAGTATCGATACTATTGTAGGTCAAAAGATACCAAAGAAGAAATATTCTGAATGACAATAGGAAGTGATGAGTCCTTGGAAGACTATGAAGAGAGGTTCCAGATCAGTTACAAAAGGGTCGAGTGTACACTTGACCATGAGTCTCTGAAGTTGGTCCTACTCAGGGGAATTCAGGAATACCTTTTAGATACCCTCCATCTACTGGCCGGGGGAGACATCTACCAAATATCTTATGAGGACATAAAGACTATTTTTATAAACCATTCTAGAGCAGCCAGAAAGAAAGGTAGGGGGAGTCAACCCGTAGCCAGTACCTCTTCCTCCAACTCATCCATTAAAGGAGAAATTGGAAACATGTTGGAAGACTTCAAGAGTGAGATGCTATAGACTCTTGCCATGAAAATGGATACCTTACATATAAAAATAAAACAAGAGGAAGCAGAGAGGGCTTTGGCCATTTTTTTCCCTAGATGCACCAGGAGGCATCCTAGGAATGAATGCCCGTTGAACTCTATAAAGGTTTGTTCAGTCTATGAAGAAAATCATTCTACAGATAAGTGCCCTTCCTTGCTCAGACTTAAAGTTGTATATCAAGGGGTTGAGGGAGTCACTGAACAACTCTATTACATAAACCAAAGAAGGTCGTATGGACCTAAACCATACCAGCAGGGGATGCAAGGGACATATTAGGCATACTACAACCCCAACCAAGTTCCATCCATACCTTCTTGGTGTCCCCCTGCTCATCCTTCCTAGTCCACACCACCTCCTTGGTCCTTCACATCTCAATAGCATTCCCAACCAGCCATCCTTTCATTTCAATCCTATGCTTAGCCACAACCTCAGCGGAATACATCTCATCAGGGGTGGAGGCCCCAATATAGCTCTCTTCCCACTCTTATTCCTCCACCACCTACCCAACCACAACCGTTACCTTTTGCTCCACCAAGGCAACCCCAAATGCCTACCCATCCAAATCCGAACTTGAACAACAAACGGGCTCAGAAAGTGTATAGTGGGGAACCATCATGCCCAAATTATGTTGTGGAGATTCAAGAAATCAACTTGAGATCTGGGAAGGTCCTCCCAGATAGCCAACCTCCACCCAGGGAGGTTGAGGAAGATAGAGAGGAAATTGAACCTAAAGCAAATCCACCCTTTTCTGAGAGACTATCCATGACAGTCTAGCCTACCCTAGAAGAGACTGAACTCCTGGGAGAATTAAAACATTTATGTCTAAAGATACCACTTATCCAAGCCATAAAATATGTGCCTAACTATAATAGGTTGATCAAAGATAAGTGCTTTAGGCATCTAGGAAGGCACAAGAGGGATGCCCCAATGATGAATGTCATAGGACAACTGTCTGACCTAATGTTGGGGTAGGGAATCTGTCCAAAATATTTGGACCCTGGAAGCCTAGCAGTTGATGTCCACATCAATGGTACAATGATCCT
>APFE031613790.1:7179-86567 GCA_000404065.3 Pinus taeda
TGTTTTTATCAGTGATTAGACATGCATCTTAGTTTTCTCTCATTTTGAAAATTAAGAGGAAATTGAAAAGAAAAATCTATTTGCATTGGCATCTAGGGTTTTGTGAGTAAATTTGAATTGGAATAGTTTCATGTTAAGGAATTGCACTTAGTTATTGTTTGTTGCATACTCTTTGTCTCTTCCCTTCTTTAGAGAGATTCTCATTGAAAGTGAAAGTTTCCATTTCTTCATGCTAGCTTGCATTTTAGGAGATTCAGGTGAATTCGTGGTGAGCCATGAAATTGAAACCTAATCAAAGATAAACTTTAAAATATTTTGAATCAACCTAAGGAGAATTTGTCACGTTAATGAAAACATTTAGAGGTCTACACTAGAGACGTGTTCCAGCTTCTATAAACATAGGATTTGTTGTTGTGTTGGTGGGAAAAACTTCCCTAATGTAAGGGTTGAAAACCTCAACAGATCGAAGGCAGGTTATCAATAAGAAGCATACATTCAAGCAAGAAAACTATGAAAACTACTAAATTTGGGTTTGAGAGAAGTACCCATAGGTCATATGTTTGATGTCAATCTCGTAGGGTCCAAACCCTCTACTTCCTCCAAAGTGATCAGACCTGCAACACAATTCAGAAAAGCATATACATAGCAAGTAGTTCAAAGTGCGTGCATAATAAACATGTTAGATCATCAAGCATAAATATATAAATAATGATATATTAGACATGAATCATAAAAAAACATGAGATCCTAACATTTCAGGAACAAAATAGAGCTTCTTTATTGATATCAGCAAATAGGAGTGGAAGGGTACAACTTGATCTAACCACGACACCAACGAAACCTTCCTTTGGATCCGTCCAACCCAAGCCTCAAAAATCACCTCTCAAGCATTTTCAAAAGGATTTCATAGAATGGAATATGAACATATATGCAAGGAAACAAGGGTTTCCTATGACTGGGAGTGGGGGAGGCATAGGGAAAATCAGACTTGATCTGGGGACAAAAGGGTTATAATGTCGATATCATGTCTCCTTCTATGATTTATGCCTTCCCATGAGGTGTATAAATACCACCAGAAATTAGTTGATTGAGTTAGACCACGGGCTCTTGTAGGTGGGATTTTGGTGAAACCCGTAAACCTCGTCCAAAAAATAGGAAATAATTTTATTTTTTCATATTTTAAATTACGTACATAGGTTCTATATTATCGTACCCGCATGTGTACGTGCTTTTGTAAGGGAAAAGTCTCCATATACAATTTGAAATATTGTTTTTTAATAAAACATCAGGTCTAAATGGGAAAGGGTTGCCCAAGGCCATATCAAAGCATCATAACTACAAGAGTGTTGAATGATGTTATAACACATTGATTGCCAGCGTTGCATCCCAGGGATGAAATCTCATTCCACGTACATAAGTGTATCAGACCGTTCTCCATGTACCTTTGGCTATTGGATGGCGCTCCACGCATGAAAATTACATGGGAATGCTCTAATCGAACGATTACACATTAGACATCACTAACATGGATTGCGCTTCCACGTACCGTCAAGTATATTTTGGAAGTCCACCATAGGTTGTTATGCTAGCCATAGGTTACCGAGTCGAGCGCCTTTTATACCATGATATACCAAACACAACATTCAGGGAGATTCCCTGCATGTACATTAATTCCTTGGTTCGCCAAGGTGTATATCACTGTTCATGGTTGCTTGATAAACCTTTATGCCTAGTTTACCCTCTTTTTTTATTTATTTTTGTGTTAATTATTAAAATTTATTAATCCAATGTGGAAGAACACACACCTCCTCTCCATCGTTCGCATAGAATACAAAATAAGCCTCCTCTTCCATCAGAGGCTACTCCTGGTCATCATTAGAAGCATAAGAAGACACAAACTACTAAATCAAGAACTTCGGGAACTACTTCTAGTCCTGCTCATGAATCTGATCTACCAGAATCATCTTTCCCTTTCAGTATTGAGCCTAAGATTACTTCATCATTTGTCGATGAATTTGACACAGTTGAAACCAAAGCACCTGAGATTTTGTTGCTTGAGGCCATTGAACCTTACTTTACAAAATCAGAGACTTTATTACCTAAGGTATCTCATCCATATTCACCTGTTACTTCAGGACTTCCCTCTTCTTTTCCTCTGTCTCAGACACAACCGCAAACATTATACCTTAGACCCAACGGTGAACCCCTTCCACCCAGTATTGTGAGTATTGAAGAGATCCCAAAAGAAGAACCCCATCCCTCTACTCCTGTTCATTGGAGGGGACTCCATTTTTATCAAACTTAACCTCTTCCTCCTCTTCAAACTCCAACACAAACTCCTTTACCTAATTCTTCCAACTCACCCGTGAGTTTCTCGCAGCAATTTTCTTTGGGACAGTTAACCATGACTAAATATGTCATGGTTTCCCAACCTTTGTCCACAAATATAGTTGAGACAACTATTGTTTCTTATTCATTCATGTTTGTGACATCACCAAAGGAAAATCTATATGGTGGCCTGTCCGTCCCACCTGGTTATCAGTCATTATCTGGTACCTTCTCTGGTGCGACATCCAGTCCATGGACCTCTCCCATGTCATCTACTTCTGTAATTCCATCTGGCACTTTGTTAATGATTTATACGCAACTTGCTCCTTCTCCTCAATCTACACCTACAGTTGAACAACATGTTGTCCCTTATGTTAGTGGGCATGGTTGACTTCAACAACCTAACTTTCCTTATGTTAGGTACCCTACGCAAGGGGGCAGTTGCCTCCATCATCCCCTACTTCTTTTGCAGGGGGGAACCTATTGTTAGTATACCTCAAATTGGTGCTCAGCCTTATCCAAATCCTCCATATCCTAAAATGGTTGCTAATGTTCAACAACCTACTTTGCTCGTACAACCTGGTTCGATTGTGGATCCATCTTTGAATCCTCAACTTGTGTCGCCCACATCTCAAATTCCTACTTATCAATTTCTACCTCTACAAGCTCAAATTCATGTAAGCCAACCTTTACAGGTTGTAATTGTGACTCAATCTATTCCATCAGTATCTGGTACCTCCCAGGTTCCACTCACTCAGCCTTTGCAAGGTACCTTATAGTCTCATCCGCTTGGACAAGGTATTCCTCAAATTCCAATAGGATAGATTGCTTATGGTATGGAACAGCCTCCACCGAATCCACCTTATGTTGGGATGATTCAAAATACCATGGGACAAAAATATCAACCTTATCAAGGTATCCCTCAAGTGCCCTATCAAGGCCAGCAAGTCCAAACCCAACCTCTCCATCATTTGCAAGGTTATCCTGGAGCTGGAGAACAAGGTTATGTGTACGTTGGTTATCATAATCCTCCTTATTCTGGTACCCAAGTTCCTCTTTATCAGAACCCTCCCTATCATGGAGTGCAGATACATATTACTCAGGTTATTCCCTCTTATCTAGGTCCTCCACTGGATTTTAATAGGCATTTTTTGTTTGTGGAAACTCTCGAATTTCTAGATTTTACTCGGCTCACCAACGATCCTATTGCTCATTCACCTTGGTGGTCAATTATTCCTATGAAATTGCCTTCTAATATCCCAAAATTCAATGGGAATCATGGTGAAGACCCATCGATGCATGTCATCACTTATCATCTGTGGTTTTTGTTGAACTCCCTTAATGATGATTTGATTCGATTACATATTTTCCAGCGCACTCTTACCAGCACGATAGCTAAATGGTATATTGAATTAATGAGAGATTCATTGAACAATTTGATTGCCTTGGCTACCACCTTCCTCGCACATTTCTAGTTACCCATCAAAGTGGAATGGAACTTCTAACCAACTTCAAACAATCTGGTTCTACTCGCATCTCTAATCATATTCATGAGTGGCGACATCGTCGTCGGTTGGTTAAGACATATGTTCTGTATCAATTGTTAGCAAAATGGTTTACTAAGTCTCTGTTGGCCCCTATAACAGAAGACGTAGCTAAGGGTGGAGATATAACCGAAGAAAAAGTAATTGCTCATCCCCATTACTTGGATCTCGTTTATACCTAATATAGCATGCTTTATGATAAGATACTGAATGCTTTGCGACCTTCGAACATTTTTCATCCAAATCTTGGTAAAGAATCTCATGTTGTTGATGGTGTGATTGGTTCTGCCAGTTCGCAGTCGGTGAGTAAACTATCTAGTGCTGCTGTTACCGTAATTTTCCAAAACCCTCCATCCAATTCCCCTGTGACTCCTACTTCTGAGCTCAATGTCGTTCATTCTAATACGACAAATCTCAACAACAACTAGGAAGTAAGAAGAAGGCAAAGGTAAGAAGAAGAAATATTCTCCTCCGCAGGATAAACAAAACAATCAATCTTCTGACGAGAAGTGAAAACTTCGTTACCCATGTTTGATTTGTAATGAGGAACACTTCACTTGTGATTGTCCCCATCAGGCGAAAGTGAACCAATTCCTGAAATATTCTACTTCACCCATCGTATTGATAGATCCGTTTCTGAATCAAGAATTGCATTTGGTTGCTCGGGACCCTACTTCCTCTAACTCGATTTTGATGCTTTCTTATGCTCAATCAAAAACTTATATTATGATGGCTACCATAATAAAAAAAAATATGATAATGTGAATCCCCCAAATGGTCAGGATACTGATCAACCTACCAATTTGGCACTATCTCCATCGGATCCTACTCTTCTTATGATTCCTACGAAATTAACTATTAAGACTCCAAAGGGTGATATCCATAAATTTGCTTTCAACCCTCGCACGAGAGCTACTAAGAATTACAGCGTAGTTGAGGACCTGGCTCAGTCTCCATCAACTATGTCTACTCTTGAGGTGTTGCAAAACTGTCCCACCCAGAAAAAGGCTTTGATTTCTGCAATTGGATGTATTGATCCTTCGAATTCCAACCTAGTCAATTTTAATCATGAGAACTATACACCCCGACTTACGACTCAATTAGCATTTATGATCTAGGTTGTCATCCGCGGTAAGAACATTCATCGTTCTATTGTGGATGAGGAGCCTCAACCTGCATCATGTCCTTGTCTTCTTGGAAGGCGATTGGTTCTCCTCAATTGAGTCAATCACCCACCACCTTGAAATATTTTGACAGAAGAATTTATAAACCTTATGGGATTTTGAATTCCTTATAAGTAGAATTGGGACGTAAGTCTGTATCCATAGAAGTCAAAGTTATCAATGGACCACTTGATTATAATATTCTATTGGGTCGCACATGGGTTTATGCCATGGTTGTTGTTGTTTCGACTTATTTCTGAATGATCACCTTTCCTCATAAAGGCGGCATAGTAGTCAACGATCAACTCACATTTTTCACCTCTAGTTCTCCAATTACTAGAAGTGTCCCTCTCATAGGGGAAACCCTACACCCATATTAGCATGTCGGGGTTGGACTACTTAAGGATTCCTCTCTCATGGGAACCTTTCTGCTTCCTCCTCCTTCACTTCCCAACAGCTCTCCTTCGATTTCCTTTATCAATATGATATCCTCTTCTACTATTCCAACTAATCCTTGGGTAGTACCAAACGAAACTAACATCGAAAGTTTTGGTGACCATGTGCCTCTTAGCCCCATCAAGCTTGATTACGAAGCCATTCATTTAGCTTTTACGACTCATTTTGATCTAGTCTCTTCGATCAATTGGGTCAATCAGTCATTGGATTATGGAACATCTTCTTATTCTTTCTCTCATGAATTCCCTACCGATGAGAACATCATAGAGATCATGATGCCAGACGATGCATCGTGGGACGATCATCACCTTCATTCCTCCTTGTCAGATTCTATAAAGGATAATCCTAATGACCTTTATCAACCCAATATCATTGAGCTCTCTACGAATTATGTTTCCATTCACGACATTGATTCAGAGAAAAATCTATCGAATATTGAAGAGATTGTCCCTCTCGATATATCGATTAAACTCGACATTGTCAAGAATCTACATATTGGTGCATCTTGCTCTTTGGATGAGATTAAGACTTACAACTCTCTATTTGAGTTTTGAGATGTCTTTTCCTGGTCTTATGAAGAAATTCCAGGGATCGACCAAAACATCGTGGTTCACAAAATAAAAACATATCATGATGCTAAACCATTATGGCAACGCCTTCATCTGGTCCATCAAAAGAAGGTTGACGCAATTAAATTTGAAGTTGAAAAACTTCTACACGATGGTTTCAACTATCCAATCCCTTTGAATGATTGGGTGTCAAATATTGTTCCTGTCATGAAGAAACAGGGAACGATTCATGTATCTGTCGATTATCGGGACATAAATCGTGGTTGTCCCAGAAGAATAATTATTCCACCCCACTCATGGACCAAATTGTTGATAACTGTTCTTGTTGTGAGATCTATTCATTCATGGATGGATTTTCTAGCTATAATCATAACAACATTCTCCTACTGGATAAACCTAAAACTACATTTATTTGTCCCTTGGGCACATTTGCATATTGAAAACTCCCTTTCAGATTGAAGAATATTGAGGCTACATTTCAAAGGGCAATGAATTATGCCTTCAATGATATCAAACACATTGTGCAACCTTATCTGGATGATCTCGCTGCTCACTTGAAACATCGAATTGATCACCCGATGTTTTGCGTTAACTCTAGACGAGTTCTCGATTTTGTGATTTCAAAACATGGAATTTGTATCGATCCTCTGAAAGTTTAGGCGATCATAGATCTGCCTGCACCTTCTTCCCTCCTTCAGCTCCAACGACTACAAGGGAAGGCTAACTTTCTATGGAGGTTTGTCCTTAACTACGCTGAGTTGAACAAAGAATTAACTCACTTGTTAAAGAGAGGGGTTCCCTTCCATTGGGAGTACATGTAGAAATTCCTTGTAGATTCAAACTGCATAATGTAATATGCTAAAACAATTGACTTGAATATACTCTACTCGTAAGAAAAAACAATAATTGATTGATGAAATGACGACGCAGAAAAAAGGAAGAATTCAATCACACATAACACAATAATTTTATGGGGAAAGGCACAACTGAAAACCCCTGCTAGCTGTATATTGCATTAATAAAAAAATTGAGAAGATTACAATGCTTTTCTCAAGCTCGAGAAAACTCTGCACTATCATAATCTATCTCATTGCTTCACAAATAAGCAACAACGAATACTTAGCCAAATTTACTGCCTGCCAAGCTCCTATTTCCTTAGGCAATTTCCTGCGGAATTAGCCTATATTTAATTGGGAAATTCCTTATCCATAACTGCACAATCCATCATAGGCATTCCTCTGATTGCATGCACCACCTGTACAATTCAGATGATTATACAACAGATAGTACATTGTCCTTGAACTCTAATCTCAATTGGGTCTTTCTCTCATATGACATGCATGACTTAATTATGAGTGAATCTCCAGTTTACTGGTTGAGCAGTGTTGGTTACACCCCACTACTGGATCTCCCACTAATTCCTCCATAAGTTGGAACTAGTTTAACTAAATTAAATAATTACAACTCAAAAGAACTCAACCTAAGCCCCTAAAATTTAGGAACCACTCTACATGATTATAGACAGACTTCCAACTCAAATTAATTGAGCCAACTAAGTCAAATTAACTTAGTTAACTATTACAAGTTGCTATGAGGATTAGAATTACAATTTAATTCCTAATTTAATTCAAGGACAAAATTAAATTAGGATTCTCTTGTTGCTATTTTCAACACTTCTTCTCAAAAAGAAAGGGATTATCTGCTACCCCGACCCTACCTCTATGAAACTCGAATTTGCATCTTGACAATGCCTTTGTCAAAATATATGCATCCTTCTCCTCTGTAGGAATGTATTCCAGCAACATGATTCTCCTCTGCACACAATCTCATAGATGGTGATACCAAATGTCGATCTACTTGGACCGATCATGAAAAATTGGATCCTCAAAGAGTTTGATACAACTCTGGTTGTCACAGTAAATCACTATAGGACCCGTCTGCTGACCAAATAGCCCAACATGGATCTTCCTCATCCAGATAGCCTCACAAGTTTCTTGACTAGCAACCATGTACTCTGCTTCTGTTGAACTAACTGCAACTGATCTCTACTTCCTACTATACCAAGTAACTACTATTGACCTAATATTGAAGATTCCCCCTGATGTGCTCTTTCTGTTGGATGAACTCCCTGCCCAATCTGCATTTGTGAGGCCTTGAAGCTTCACTCCCTCTATCCGTCTGCACCAAAGACCAAAATGAGTGGTGCCTCTGAGGTATCTCAACACATGTTTAGTTGCCTTCCAATAAATTTTGGTTAGCTTAACCATGGCTTGACTAAGTTGGTTAACTGCAAAACACATGTTTGGTTGTGTGTTCACCAAATACATAAGTGAACCCACAAGCTGTTTATAAATAGTAGCCTCCACTACTTAACCTGAAGTAGCATCTTCTTTCCTCTAATTACATGATAGAGGTGTCTCCATGTGGAACTTCTTCAGTATCTCGTTGGCATACTTACCTTGAGAGACAAACAGTTCCTCATCTCCTTGCCATACTTCCATACCAAGAAAGTAATGCATGAGCCCCAAGTCCTTCATCTTGAATTCTCTTGCAAGATCCTCTTTGCAAGATTTTATCATCTTCTCATCACCTGTTAGAATCAAGTCATCGACATATAATACTAATCAACAATTTACCTTCAACCACAATATGGTAAAGGTTCACATTTGCTTCACTTTTGGTGAAGCCCAACGCGGTGAAATTGCTGTCAATTTTGGTGTACCAAGCACAAGGTGCTTGTTTTAGTCCATATAACACTCGCTTGAGTCTGCACACATGCGACACTCTGTTGAAGGTCTCAAATCCTTCCGATTGCTCAATATACACCTCTTGCTCTATCATACCATTGAGGAATGTTGTCTTCACATCCATCTGATGCATCTTCCATCCCATCTGAACTGGCAGTGCTAGAATAGATATGAAAGATGAGTACCTTGCTACTAGAGGAAAGGTCTCATCATAATCAATTCCCTCCACCCGAGAGAACCCTCTGGCCACAAATCTGGCCTTGTGTTTCTCCACGCTCCCATCTTCTGCTTGCTTTACCTTGTAAAGCCATATGGAACTCACCATTGATTTGTCTGCTAGTCTTGGGACCACTTCCCAAATACTGTTTCTGATAATGGATTCATATTACCTAACCATGGCATCAACCCATATTGGTTGTTGCACTACTTCGTCGAATGAGGATGGCTCAACCTCTACACTCTCACTCATCAAAGAAATGTAGCCATTGTATCGATCTGGTGACCTCCTTTGCCTGTGTTGTGATGTGGGTGCTCCTACATTCTCTCTAGCATCATGCATCAATATTTTAGCCTCTTTGGTGTGCTTGCTTCCATATTTTGAAGCCTTTGCATGAGTGGGTGCTTCCACTCTCTACTCCTCTATATGTGGTTGCTCCACATCATCCTGATTTCCCCCCTTTGGAGCTAAAAGCTCCTCATCTGCATGTAACTGAAGCTCCCTCTCAAGGGAACATCTCATTGCCTTCTCTTCATTGAACTTCACATCTCTACGAACCACTGTCATCTTGCTAGATGGAAGGTACACCCGATAGTTGTGAGGTGTATCATTGTACCCCACAAATATGCCCAACTCAGTTGTTGGCTCTATCTTTTTTCGTGCATGCTTGGTAACATGACAGTAGACTGATGAACCAAAGATCCTTAAGTGTGCCACATCTGGTTTCTTACCTGAAAAAGCTTCTTTTGGTGTACTAATCTTGAGAATTCGATGAGGGCTTATGTTCTGCAAATAAATAGTTGTGTTGCATGCTTCAACCCACAATTGCAACAGTAGGCCCTAAACATGTAACATCGCCCATGTCGCTCCCATAATACTTTTGTTCTTCCCTTCATCCAACCCATTATGATGTGGGTTATAAGGTTTTATTAACTCATGTTGAATGCCTTTTGATGCATAGAATTTCTTGAATTCATTCGCCACATATTCTCCATCATTATCGCTTCTGAGAGCTTTAACTTTCTCGCCATTATATTTCTTGACAAGTGCTTTAAATTCACAAAATTTATCGAACGTATGATCTTTCTTCTACACGAAGAAAATCTAGCACTTACGAGAAAAATCGTTAACAAATATTACATAATACATATGCTTGGCCATGGAGGTTGTTGAGAAAGGTCCACACACATCTGAGTGAAATCGATCAAGGATCGCTTGCGCTCGACTACCTTTATCATGAAAGGAATCTTTGGTGTACTTCCCCAATGTACACCCTTTTCATGTGTCTCTCTACTCTAGTGTACCCTTGGGAAGTCTTGTAGAAATTTGTTGCATGATATTCAAAGCTCTGTGGTGTAAGTGACCCAATATTCTATGCCACAACTCATCAATATCTCGTCTCAACACCTTCTCTGCTTTTGAGCTCAAAGCTACACAGTGCTCTACATCTAATTTGTAGAGGTTCTTCACCCAAACCCCAATTCTTTTCACTAGTCCTGAGGCTATGTGACCAAGGAAAGCCTTTCCCTTACTAAATATCACATCATATCCACAGTCCTCCAACATGGCAATTGAAACCAAATTCTTCTTCAAACCTGGAACATACATGACATCTTTTAATGTGAGGGGAGAACTAGACTCCCTTTGAAAGGTAACAGTACTGATGTTGGTCACACTATACCTCCCATCATCTCCCATCTCAATGTGCATCTGGAGGTCCTTCTCCTCCAAATCACTAAATAATTTTTTTTTGTCGGTCATATGGAATGAGGATCCACTATCCAGGTACCACACACTACCCATCATCAATGTGACTATGCAAGTGATGAGGGTGAAATCTTGTTCTAATTGTGAACCAAGAGTTTCACATGCCGCTCCTACTTAGGGCTTCTTACCATCCTTCTTGTGTGGACACTTTGTGGCATAGTTTCATAGCTTGTGATAGTGAAAACTTTTAATATTTTACATGTATTTCTTTCCACCCTGACAGGAATCTGATTTGGAATGGGATGAAATCCGCTTCCCTTTCTTCGCCTTTCCATATAAGGCACAATTCTCCTCATCATCATTCTTGGATGAGGATCCATCTCTAGTGTTCCATCAGATCTCTTCTTGTACCAAGTTGGACCATAATTGCTCCACTCTGGTAGCTTCTCCCTCCCATTAATTGAGTCTTCGTAGCTGTGCCAGCTCTTGGGAAGTCCTAGAAGTGTTAGGCTCACCAGATTTTCTTCAGCAATAGTAACACTAACACTTCCAAGCTCATCCTGAAATTGGGTGAACTTTGTCAAGTACTTCAGTATTGTATCGTCCTTCTCCATCTTGATGTTTATGAGCATGTCCTTCAGTGCCAGCTTCATGTGGTCACTATTGTTTTGAAACAGGCCCATGAAGGCCTTCCACAATGCAAATGGAGTTTCCTTACCATGGAGGTTCGAGACAATATGATCTCGAACTCCTTCTAGGATAATCCTTCTCACCTTTTCCACACACTTTATCCACTCTGCTAGATCTTGAGCATCAGTTGTTGGAGGATTAGGAATATCATTGTCTATGAATTCCTTAAGATCGTTTTCTTCCAACACTGCCTCCATCATTTACTTCCAAGCAATATAGTTTGAACTTACCTCAAGGGCATATTCGAGCCTCAATCCTTAGAACAACATCCTACTGGCTCTAAAGTATGATGTTGCAAATTTGATTTCTCCTGCAAAAGACAAACTCGTATTATCCTCTTCTATAGTGATTTCAACTATGATACCATGTATAAATTCCTTGTAGATTCAAACTGCAGATTGTAATATGCTAATACAATTGACTTGAATCTACTATATCCATCAGCGGAAACAATAATTGATCGATGAAATCACGAAGCAGAAAAATGAAGTTTTCAATCACACATAACACAATAATTTTTTGGGGAAAGCCACAGCTAAAAACCCCTTCTATCTGTATATTTCATTAATCAGAAAATTTGAGAAGATTACAATGCTTTTCTCAAGCTCGAGCAAACTCTACACTATCACAATCTATCTCACTACTTCACAAACAAGCTCCAACCAATACTTAGCCAAATCTGCTGCCTACCAAGCTCTTATTTCCTTGCACAATTTCCTAGGGAATTAGGCTATATTTAATTGGGAAATTCCTCTTCCATAAATTTGCAATCTATCATAGGCCTTCCTCTTATTGCTTGCACCACCTATACAATTCAGATTATTATACAACCAATAGTACAATGTCCCTAAACTCTAATCTCAACTGAGTATTTCTCTGATTTGACATGCATGAGCTAATTATGAGTGAATCTTCAATTTACTGGTTGAGCAATGTCGGTTACACACCACTACTGGATCTCCCACTAATTCCTGCCTCAATTGGAAGTAATTTAACTGAATTTAACTCACTGAAACTGAATTAAATAATTATAACTCAAAATAACTCAACCTGGGCCCCTAAAATTTAGGAACCACTCTACATGACTCTAGATAAACTCCCAACTCGAATTAACGGAGCCAACTAAGTAAAATTACCTTAGTTAACTATTACAAGTTACTATGAGAATTAGAATTACAATTTGATTCAAGGAAAAAATTAAATTAGGATTTGCCTGTTGTTATTTTCAACACGACACTGCTCAAAAGGTGTTTGATGCCTTGAAAGATCTACTGATTTGAGCATCTATGTTATATCTCCCGGATTACTAGTGTGATTATTTCATGTATCTTGTCACTGCAATTACTACCATCGCAATGATATTGGTCCAAAAGGACGATGTAGGGACTAAACATCCCATTTACTACTTGAGTAAGAATCTTAGTGACACCGAAGTCAAGTACACTCACGCCGAAAAGTCAGCATTGGTGGCTGTTCAAATTTCCCAAAGGTTCCGCCACTGTATACTGCTCCAGAAAACTATGGTCATTTCGGATTGCAACCATATGACATACATTTTCTCACATCAATTGCTAGGGGACAAGTACTCCAAATAGATCATCCTCCTGTAGGAGTTTGACCTGGAATTCATCAAATCCAAGTCAAAGAAATCATTAGTTTACGTTGAGCTGATCTACGACCTTCCTATTGGTGGTTCTGAATCCACATCTAAAAATTCAATCCCAGACGAGTCGTTGTTTATGATCTCATCATCTGACACTTAGTATGGAGACATCCTTGTATATCTCCAGACCCAAACTTTTTGTTCTAATACCTCTCGCTTCGAGCAACAACGTATTTGATATCAAGCCAAGGGTTATATAATCATTGGTGACACCCTCTATCGTCGTGGTATCGATATGGTTTTACGAAGGTGCCTCACCCATGAGGAGGTCGAGAAAGTCCTTAATGAATGCCACTCGGGGGCATGTGGGATTCATTTATCTGGTTATGTCACCACACAGAAGATCCTACATGCTGGCTACTTTTGAACCACCATTTTTCGAGAATGTATTCTCGCTGTCCAAAAGTGTTATTCATGCCAGATTTTTTTATCGTAAGACCTGTGCTCCACCCACACTTATGCATCTTATTGTCGTTGTAGGTCCTTTTACGAAATGGGGTATCAATTTCATGACATGTAACACTCACTCGGCCGAGGGGCATGGCTATATCATTGTAGTGGTTGATTACTTTACCAAATGGGTCGGGCAATGCCTACATTTAACCATACTAGAAAAACGGTTGCATATTTATTTTCCAACCATGTCATCGCACGATTTGGCATTCCACAAGCCATAGCTATGGATCACAGAAAGCATTTCCGAAATCATATGATGTCTAGACTAACTTCCAAGCTGGAACTTTCCCATGAAAGTTCTACTCTCTACTATCCACAGGCAAATGCACAAATTGAGGCTATCAATAAGGTTCTTAAGACTATGTTTCAACGTATCACAAGGGTACATAAATTGGACTGCCATTTGCTTCTAAATGTTGCCTTACGAGCATACTGAACCTTCGTTAGAACTGCTACCTAATTTACATCGTTTCATTTGTTTTATGGTCTGGAGGTTATCCTTTCGATAGAATGTGAGATTATGTCATTGAAACTGGCTATAGAACTTATTCATGCCACTTTTGTAGAAGAGGAACATCTTTTACATCTGACACGCTTAGAAGAGACACGACGTGAAGTCGCTTTAGATAATGAATCTCATAAGAGACGTATCAAGGTGCAGTATGACAAGAGTGTCAAGCCTCGTGTCTTTTTAGAAGGAGACCTTGTTCTACTTTACGATCAAGAGTCTGATAAATTAGTTTTAGGAAAATTCGAGCCAATGTGGATAGGTCCATACATTGTCAAACATGTCCTTGTAAAAGGGGCCTATGAGCTAGTATATTTTGATGGAATTCCACTGGCGCAACCTAGAAATGGGTTGTACCTTAAAAAATACTATGCTTGATTTTTCATAGTACACTATGTACATGTTGTATATAGGTGTGTTGAGTGTGTTTGAAATGTGTCACTTCAGAGTTTCCTTTGGTTTCTATTAATCATGTTTACATTTCGTTTGCAGATGTCGATATCCTTGGAACCATTTGTTGGTTATGTTGATGATGCTAGTCGTAGTACTTGGAACCTATCTTCTGCAGCGTGGGCCATATTCACTCCAAATGGCGAGTTAGTGAGTCTACAAGGCATTTGTATCAATCACTCTACCAATAACATCGTTGACTATAACGCAATGATCAAACTACTATTTGATGTTATTTCACATGGTATCCGTTGTATAGTCATCAGATTAGACTCATAACTTGTAGTACTACAATTGACTAATGCTTACTCAGTTAGAAGTCCAACTTTTCTTCACATGTTCTTAAGGTTTCATCTACTAGAAAGACATCTTGATTACATCCAATATCAACACATTCCTAGGAATCTAAATACATTGACAGATGCATTGGCTAATAATGTTTTAGATAGACCTGTGTGACACATGTAAATAATTTCAATACACATCACATCAATTGAAAGCGACAATAACTCTCTGAGAGATGGTGGAAATGGATTTCTGGGCTCTGACATGGCCTCAGGCGGGCAAGTGGCGAGCATGTCTTCCTACACCTGCACAGGAACAGACCTGTAACTAAATCGCAGTTAATTTGGGTAATAGCGATCAACTGTTTCCCTGTTTTCTCGACCGGTCGACGTCCGTCTCACCATCCTCAGTCAACTAACTCCTTTCTTGGCAGGTTCGAAGGTGGTTTCTGTTATGGAGGCAATGGATTATGAAGACGAGGCAATTGATTATTCACAAGATCCTTATGAAGGACAGTGCATTTTCTGCGGTCGTGGTCCAAACCCTAGCTATAACCTTTCTGCTCCTCCTCACCCGGGTCTCTTGCCATCAATTGCGCTCCCTGAATTCTCTGCATCGTCGTTGCGTTTTGGATCCCTCTCATTGGAGACCCCAGGTTTAGACAATCCTCCGCTTTCCCCTAGCACGCTTAATCTTCTCTTTGCTATTACGCCTCCTTCCCCTAATTTTGATCCGCTCCCCTCCTTTAACCTAGTACCCCCCCTAAGATCACCTCATCTGGATTTGGCAAACCCTAACTCCCTCCCATCGGGATGTTTTGATTCCCCGGTCATAAACCCCAAATTGGCAAATTCTTTGAAGGATTTGGGAACAAACCCATTATCGGAGCACCCGTCGGCACCGAGAACAGGAAAGCGGAAGGTTAAGTGCGTGAAGAAATCCACAAAGGATTTTACCATCACCTTTGGAGACGATATCCCAATGGGTGAGGTTGTGGATAAGGCCAACAGAGTACTTGTTGGACATGTGCGAGGGAGGGCTTACTCAGCAACCAAACTCTCAAATTGGGTACAGGAGATATGGGGGGGCATACTTCAGGAGCTTCCGGAGGTTCAGAGCCTGGCTCGGGGTTGGTTTTCCCTACATTTTTCGAGAGCTGAATACACCGATCTAATCCTAGCCAAATATTGGCACATTGAGATGGCACCAGTCCTCCTCAAGTGTTGGTCTTCGCTATTCAATCCGGAGCGGGAACAAATTGGAGCAGGACCTATATGGGTGCGATTACCTGGTCTACCACTACAATTCTGGTCCGAAGCGGTGTTTATTAGGATTGGCAATGCCCTTGGTACATATCTGGAATATGACAAGACTTATGTTCAGACGAAAAATCGGGTGCTGGCAAGAATACTGGTTCACTTGGACACAAGGGAGGGTTTAGAAGAGAAGATCACCCTGAAATGGAGGCACTACACCAGGATTCAGATCTTGGATTACGAGGGGGTACCGTTTCATTGTAGAAGGTGTCACAAGCTTGGGCATGTATTCAAAGAATGCTCTCTGCTCACGAAAACAACAAACTCTCTAGGCTCGCCTTCGACTCTAAAAGGAAATGCTCCTATGACGGCACCCCTAGCCCCGGTTTCGGCATCGCGTTTGAGCACACCTGCACCTAAGAATACCAATGTGGGTGGTTTGTCGAAGGAGGTTGAGGATGCAACCAGGGTGCCCTCGCCCCCGTTGACTCGGGCTAGGGCTGCAGTTGCAGTGGAGGTGGCGCGGAAATCGTGTACAGTTTCTTTTCCCCCTTTGATTTCATCTCCGTTATCTCTTTCCGTTGATACATCATCGAATATATTTGCATCTCTGGTTACTTGTACAATCAACCCCCCTCCTCCCATCAATGCACCATCCTCTCCTATTGTCTCTTCCTCTCCTCCCACTTCTGAGGTCGTGGCCTCATCATGCCAGATGTTGTCACATTCTTACAACCTTTGGTCAAGGCCCTTACCGTATCGATCCGCCTACTGGTTTGGGATTGGTCTACTCTGGTCCCCCTGCTCTTACATCCTGGGGGCGCAAATCTAACCTATCCAAAGCTATTCTGAAAGCTGAAGCTGAGGTAGTATTGGGCAAGCAATCCACCATGGAAGGGGTCCTTAGAGCACTAAAAGCCCCAGAGGGGGTTCCACCATGAAATGCCTATCCTTTAATTGCAGAGGTTTGGCTAGTACCTCCAAGAAACTAGCCTTGCGGAGGTTGATTGATAACAAACCAATTGATATTCTCATGCTGCAAGAAACCTTGGGAAATGTTGTCTCCATTGAGCATACCCTTGCCACACTGCGACCGGGTTGGCACTACCATGTGCTGGATGCCATAGGTAGGGCTGGAAGATTAGCCATCGGTTACAATCCTCGGACAATAAATGCATCTGCCACTTGGGGGGGAGTGGGCTTCTTAGGCATGGATTTCTTCTCAGCCGAGCTAGGGCAGACCTTGAGGATCATCAATGTATATGGCCCCTACCAAAGGAGAGAGGAATTCTGGAAAAAACTTCTTGGATTAAGCATGACATCTATTGATCAGATTATCATTGGGGGCGACCTTAATTTCTCTATGGGATTTGGGGGAATCCTGGGGTTCACATGCACAGGTTGACCCCTTATCCGATTTCTTTAAAGACATTTTGGAGCTTCATCAACTCGCGGATATCCCCATGAATAAGTCGATGCCTACATGGAGGAATCAAAGGATAGGGGATGCTGCCCTGGGAAGGAGACTAGACAGATTCTTGATTAAAATTCCTCTACTCCAGAGACTGACCAGATACAGACAATGGGTTGGGGCAGGGGGTAAATCATACCATTCGCCTATCTATTTGGAAATCTTGGGACCTGAAGCCAAGCCAAGGGCTCCCTTTAAGTTCAATCATGGCTGGCTACAAGACAAGGAATATACTAATCTGATCAAGGACTATTGGGTGTCCCACCCTATATCTGAACACAAATCAGCAATAGAGGGATTCTGCCATAATCTCTTCAAGATTAAACATATAACCATGGTTTGGGCTAAGGAGAAGAAAGCCAAGGATGATCGGAAGATTCTAGACATTGAAGCAGAGGTGGAATCGCTGATGGATGACAGGAATCTTGGCTTTACCACAGTTGAAGAAAAGAGAAAACTGATTGAGCTCGAGCTCCAGAAAGACAAGATTCTTAAGGAGAGGGAGGAAGCATGGAGATTGAAGAGCAGGGCCATATGGTTGAAGGTAGGAGATGAAAATACCAGATTTTTCCAGAATTATGCCAAAGGAAGGAAGGTCACTAATACGATCTAGAAAATGCCCCTTCCTAATGGAGAACTGGCAGACAATTTTCAAAAGCTCTCCAGATTGGGCACATCTCATTTTCAAAGTCTATTTAAAGTCCCCCATGAAGCCAACTTAGTAGATATCATTCAGGTGGCTGGACTTTTCCCCTGTTTTGTAGGTGAGGAAGAAGCATCTGAATTAACCTCTCCAATTATGCGGGAGGAACTGTAGGGGGTTCTGAAATGGTTCAAGAAGGATAAGAGCCCGGGACCCGATGGGTGGACTACTGAATTCTACTTGGCTTTCTATGATATTATGGCCTCAGATATCCTTCGGGTTATGGAGGAATGTCGTTCATCTAGGAGACTTTACAATGCCATCAACTCCACCTTCATTGCCCTCATTCCTAAGACTGATTCACCTGTCTCATTTGATGACTTCCGTCCCATCTCCCTCTGCAACTGCCTCTATAAGATTATTTCGAAAATCATTTCCAATCGTATCAGACCTATTCTTTCACAACACATTCTCCTTGAACAATTTGCTTTTCTTGAAGACCGCCAGATTCATGAAGCGATTGGCACTGCTCAAGAGGCCATCCATTCTATCCGAGCTCGCCGACTAAAAGGCATCATTCTTAAAATCGACTTAGCCAAGGCCTTTGATCGGGTGGATTGGACTTATATCAAAATGTTGCTTATTCACCTGGGCTTTCCTCTTCCTTTTACAAATTGGATAATGGCATGCATAGAAACTCCCTCATACAGTCTGCTCATTAATGGATTTGCCTCCCCTTTTTTCCATGCTGAAAGGGGCCTCAGGCAGGGATGCCCTCTCTCCCCACTCCTTTTCCTACTTGTTATGGAGGGGCTGAACAGACTCATCTATCATGAAAACAACATGACAGATTATCAGGCTTGAAGATCACTGATCAGTGTTATTTAACACATCTCCTATTTGTAGACGATGTCATCATATTTTTGGATGGAAGTGTATGGGACACGACCACTTTTAACAATATTCTTGCTTCATTCTGCAAGGCGACTGGTATGATGGCTAACCACTCTAAATCTACTATATCCCTGGCTCACACCTCAGCTCAAGAATCTGATCTGGCCTTGCATCGATTCCCTTATAACCCTCCACTGATGGAACAGGGGTTCAAATATTTGGGTTATTGGATCAAGCCGACGGGACACAAGATCGCAGATTGGATATGGTTGATCATTAAATTAGAGAAGCGGATCTTGCACTGGAGCCATCTCTTTCTATCCACGGCTGGGAGGTTGGTTCTCATTAAATCTGTATTGGAGGCCACACCTGTATTCTAGATGGCTTTAGCCTGGATACCTAGAGGTATCCTTGCACGACTAAAGCAAACATGTTGTAGATACCTCTAGAACGAAAGACAGGATAAACAAGTTTTTGCATGGATCAGCTGGGACAACATTACTCTGCCAAAGAAGTGGGGAGGTTGGGGCCTAAAGGATCTCACACACTTTGCACAAACCCTGGCCGCGAAAATGGGGTGGAATTTGCTTACAAAGCAAAACCTCTGGACATCTATCTCATACCACAAATATATCTGGCCCTTACAACTCAGGGATTGGATCTGATTACCTGGCTGGAGCAGAACAGGTATATCATCAGTATGGAAAGCTCTGTTGCACTCGATCCCCCTCATTCGCATCCATCTAACATGGAGAATAAATGACGGATCCAAGGCACGCATCGAAATGGATCCTTGGACAGGAGGTGGAGGGAGGTGTTATCTCCCACAAGAGCTTATTCAGTTACTTGAACAACAGAATGCCAGAGTTACAGCCCACATAGCGGATCAGGAGAACACAACCATTTTCTCCCAAGAATGGAAATCAACAGCACAGTTGAACCTACCTCAGGTATGGCACCAAATCTAGGAGGAGTACACGAATGCTCTGAGTGAATCTCACATACGCATTAAAGATGGATCAAATGAGCTGATGTGGGACAAGGCTGAATCTGGATATTACTCCCCCAAGGAAGGGTACCTGTGTTTGATAAATCACAAAAAACCGGAAATATTACAGAGCTGGTGGAAGATCATCTGGCAGTTAAAGACCTCTCCAAGGACTAAACTCTTCTTCTGGTGCTTACTCTGGAACAAGGTTCCCACTGGGGAATCCCTCACGTACAGATCTATGCACGGCCCCACCTGGTGCATACTTTGCAAACAGCAGTCCAAATCGACCACCCATCTTTTTCTTACTTATGGAATAACTAAACAGATATGGAAGGGGGTGTCAGAAGTGATCGGCGGCATGGGTATATGGGAGGGGGATAACATCTCATTAGCATGGGAGGCTTGGTATCAAGCTCACTCCAGTTCAAATCGCAAGTGCCTTCCCCTCATCATCAGTTGCACAATATGGTTGGCTATGAACAAACTGATCTTCGAAAATGGCTCGATTCGGTGGCAATCTGTTATTGCCAAAATCGTTGCAGCTTATCATGAATTGCCGGAATTTACCCCTCCTCGCATACGCAGACCAGCTGCCCCAGACCCCATAGTCACTCCATACAGGGAGCATAATCACAGTGCTGATGGATTATCCAAGGAAGCCACGCACATTCCAGGAGGACAATGGATAATCTAGGAACAGAGGGACAACTCACAGTACCAATACTATCACAGGCCTTATATAGACCAAATCTACCCTCGGGTAGATGATCACTGATTTTGCTATGTATATATGATGATGTAGATATCTAGTTTATTAACATATAAATAGCATCCTGTGAGGTGCGATTATATATTTTGCTTATTATACAACATCCTGCGTGATGTTTCTTGACAGCTTGATACAACATCATCCTGTGTGATGATTTGATTATGAAATAGACATGTATGAACTATAGATTCAAAAGCCATGAAGGAAATTCGCATATGCTGAACAACATTTACAACATGTAATTTTTCATCATATAATGAAAGATTACGATTTTTCCGTGGGAAAAAAAATTGAAAGCAACAATAGAAACGTAGAAACACTTAAGATAGTTATATAAAATGTTTGGTTTTACAAATTTTGTTCTTGATTCATATGTGGCCACACGACCTATCATATCTAAAAACTATACGTGCAAATATGGTTGTATGCTTCCTAGAAGAATAATCATAGTGCTCATGGTAACATGCCACTACACGAGCTATCTTGAGCAGTAGCTAACCAATACAGCATGTCACTCCAATAATATGTCGTTGTAATCGCATAGGAAGTTGGACGACCATGGTCTCAGCTATGCCATGTGTCAACCCCTCCATATGATGCTCCACCTTTGCGTGGGTCTCTGTTATGTTGAGATCTTGTAGTACCTCTCGTCCTACTGCAACAACCTATACTAGTGTTGGTATCGATTTTGGGTCTCTTGCACATTGGAGATATGAGACACCCACAGGTCGAACAAGTCCAATATTTGCATGTACAAATCAATATTTTAGTCTCCAAAAAAAAAAAAAAAAACAAACAAACAAAAACAAAAACAAAACAAAAAAAACAAAACAAAAAACAAAAAAACAAAAACAAAAACAAAAACAAAACAAAACAAAAAAACACACACACACAATTTTTTGTTGTTGTAAAACTCAAAATAAAAAATGGTCAAGGTATCTTACCTATAGGACCCCATTGCTCTCCCTCAAGAAGCGTGAGCTCTAGGTCTCCACATAAATCCACCCCTGCGTATGGATAATCATCTATCATAATAAACTGCATGAACAACCATTTGAAGAAAATCGGTGTGAAGCTCATGGATGATGGACCTGCATGGAGGGACATGGGATCTATCCACCTCCTCATTCATGGAACTCTCATATCAATGGGCTCGAGTGAGATATGTTGAGGCCATAGCAATGGAATCCTTTCTATAGTGAAGGAGATCAAGATTGATCCATAGACAAAGTTTTTCAATCTTCCATCTTTTGCTTTAGTCAGTTCTTCTTTCATGTTGACCAACACTCCCTCACTCCAGTTGAAGACAGTTGGCTCTAATTCATTCCAAAGCATACTGCATGTATGACCTATTAGCCACATGAAGTGTAGAGATACCTGCCAATCTGGTCATAATGAACAAGATCATTCTTAGAGGAAATCAGACCATGTCTTTTATGTTGATTCTCCCATCCTTGGTTGGTTGGGCTTAAGGCCTGTAATGCATGGCGACATAATCTTTGACTATTTCTCCTCCCCTTCTCATACCTAGGAAAGAGATGGGGGCACAACATCTAGATAGACTAGTCAAGGAATATATGTCTTCTACCTTTATCTCGAGAACATGTGCTCCTAGTCTGAATGCATGTGCTTGAACATCCCAAGCTCGTACAATATATTCAATTTCTTCCATCTGTTGCCTCATTCCGGGAAGCCAAAAGAATTTTAGTAATCCACAATCTCTTAGTTCCTCGATGGTAGAGGGATCATTTGATGCATTCATATCTTGTTCTTCATGTTCTCCTTCCCTTCATGTCAGAGACATTTTGTAGCAATGAAGTCCTGAAACATCACAAGGAGACTCATTAGGATCAATTTCATGGAAAAACTTAATAAATTTTGAGAGAAACTAGAGGAACAAATTTTTTATTTGTGTTCAGTGCACCCCACTAAGGGAGGATAGTATGTTGCAGTGCTCCCTGTAGTGTTAATACTCCTAGATCAATGCACATTTTGACCTTCTCGGGGTGTGTTGATCTTGGGGGGTAGTATTTGTGCCCTTGGGCCTCTAAAAACCCAAAAAATGTGGATTAAACTGCAAAATGCCACTATAAAAAGAAAGAGAAAGGTCTTAGCTCCTACTTGGAAGCAACGACGCCTAAAATGATCCCACAGATTGATTACAATCAGCTGGAGAAGATCAAGGGTAAAAATCACTCAGAGCTCCAATGTTAAATGGTAAAAATGAATTGTCATTTTAGTTATTTATGGTCATTTTTCCATTATTTTATTAATATTTAATGTTTTGACCTAGTTGTGATTCATTTTTATCATCAAATAGGTATATTTTATCCCTTTGATGGTGTTTTGGGCAGGTCGATAGTTGTTTAGCAGATTTTGTCGTGTTTTTAATGGAGATAGAACATTTTGACTAAGAGCACACTTTTATCACTTTTTCAGGCTCTGTAAACTTACGAAAAAGGAACCCCTAGAGTTCTCTTTTAGCTTTTTTCAGACTCCCAAAACATGAAAAGATTTTTGAGCATTTGTCTTTTCGAACTTGTTAAAATAAATCAAAAGACGTCTACTTAGTATAATTTTAACCCTTTTTCGGACTGAGATAGACTACTTATGAAAAAGAATACCTTGGTCGAACATGACTAAGAGGTTCTCCTGAGTATCATTTTCTACCTTTTCGGACTCAAGAGACTATCTACTAAAAGGAACCTTTGGAGTTTTTTTTTTTTGCCTCTTTTTCAAACTCTCTAAACATGAAAAAGATGTTGAGTTTTCACCTTCGCTAGACTCGTAAAAACATCAAACAATGATGGAATCATCGATAATGACAGACCAAACCACTCTTTCTCTGGGTTCATTAAATATTCTTGGAGGGATTCAGCTGAAGGATGAACTTGATCTGTAAGCATATGTTATCCTCCTCAAGCTTGTCAAAAATAAAGAGGTACTGACCAGTAATGGTTTGGGAAATTGGTAAAATGAGATACTCCACTTATTAATGGCAGCGAGTTGCCCTTGAACACGACACTCTTCCACTTCATCTTCACGGTTGTTGGGATGGGAAATATGCTTGTATTTTGGTTTATCATACCTTTTCAAAGCCTCCGTTTTGGTTTTGGGTCAATGTTGCCAACTTAATTTCAGTGTTGTTGTTGTGTTCAAGAGAAGTCATTCAGTCAATATCTACTACAATACTCTTAAGCCTTCATTCCATGTATGTCATTCATGATTTAGTTTCGTATCAATATCATTATGATCATTCTATCTCATATCATCATACCCATTTCATGTCGTTGATGGGGGATACATCAAGGCGCTCCTGCAACGGGTCACTTCCTGTCGACATCAAATCATTATCTAGGAAGTTGACTTAGAAACACCCCTTTGGTACCTTGGTACTTGCATACATCAATTTCAAGTTTCCTTGCTCTCGGAGATAGGTTTACGTCATTGACCTTCGACCGAAAGATTCTGTGCAGTGTTCGACATCAACTCATTCATTCACACCATACAGATTGTACTAGAGTACCTTGAGATCCATTAACATCATTGATGGTTTATCTTGTGTTTGTTAACGACTTACATCATTGGTTGGTAATCAGATGGTGTCTACAAAGTTCGACTTCAGCTCATTAATTCACATGGTTAGACTCGTACATCGGTTGGTCATGTGAACAAGATAGAAGACCCCAGATCTAGATTCATCCATCCATGCTACGATTTCAGGAGTAATACAAGATCACAATGTATGATGGTTATGATCATACAGACATTCATCTAGTCATGGGTCAACCATCAGTCATTCGTGGACATGTCTTTTGGTCATTGTACATGTAATGTTAGCTTTTGTGCTAAGCATGGGTATGTTGCCATCAAAAAAGATATCATGTTGTAAATGTATTGCAATAGATGATGCTCTCGACCGGTTGTTCTTGATCCCGAATTATCACAAGGTAAAGCACTTTAGTCATTGATTTTCATTTATGAATTTGTACTTTAGGGGGCAATTGTTATAGGCCATTTTATCACATTCGGTCAATAAGCCTTCAAATGGGACCAATTCACATCCTCTCACATATTTTCATCATCCCTACACAAAGCCCTAAGCATGACTCTGTTGAATCCCTGAGTTTCCACTCTTCACTGTTGAGTTTCCAAGATTTTAAGGCCCAGTGCACCCTAGCCTTTTAGGGATCAACGTTGAACACCAGGTTAACGCTCTTTTCACCTGTGTTGATCACCAAGAGGTTGTCCCTTTTTGGGGGTGCACTGATTCTAGAAATTCGGGAAAAATAAAAAGAATCCAAAAGCTTCCTCTTCCATAAGCTTCCTGAGGTTGTTTCACCATTTACCTTGGATAAGAGTCTCGAACCCTATTTTATCCTACCTTGGAGTTTTCACCTCTTATCCCTTGAGCTCATCCTCCCATCTCAAGTGGATCTCAAGTCTAGATTCGTAATGGATAAGAATTCATGAACTACCTCCCCCATCTATATATTTACAACCATCCATAGGCAAGTGGTTGGCTTTTGGAGATTGATTCTACCCTCATGTTGTTTCTTTGAGAGTCATTATTCTATGCATTAGGGTGAAATAAAGGCATACTTTGTGGCAAGAAAAGGACAAGTCAACTTGGGGATCTCTTCTATAAGATCAACTCCTATTTTGGTTGTAACTCTCTCCATTTCTATTAATACAAAGAGTAGATTGTTTTCCTATATGTGATGTTATAATTTCATGTGTTTCAATACCATGTTGATCTATTGAATGAAGTAATATGATTATGCCACATAGATGTTGTAGATATTTGGCTTGCCTTGTTTGATTGTGCAGGTTCGAATTATAGCAATCAGAGCTAAAATTGGAGCGTACAAGATGAGGAAGGAGTGAAGCTTACGACAGATTCTAGGTAGGCCTCATCCCGTCATTCAATTACTTTAAGTAACACATTTTTCCCTTCACTTTATGTTGTTCTACGTCACTCCACCAAGCCTAGGGAAGACACTTATTTCCGTAGTCGTAGGTTTTGTATAACACCCCTGCATCCTCTGACTCGCATATCACTCTGAGAACTTCAAAGTGAGCGTTGTCATGTATAACCTAGGCTCCTGGTTGGTTTCACCTCATAAGGAGGGTATTGTTAGGGAACTGGGTAATATCTCCCTCTCCACTATTGAAGGTAGAGGAAGCGACAAAAAGTCTCATTTAACTAAGGTTAAAGAAAAAGCTTGAGAAGACTTAGTTGTTGGAAAACTACAATCCATTCAAGGGGTGCTTAGAGCATTAACAACCCCAAGAAGGGTTCCCAAATGAAACTGTTATCATTTAACTATAGGGGTCTATCATGTCGCCATAAAAAAAGAGCTCTAAGGGGGTTAGTAGAAGTTAGTTGTCTTGATGTAATTTCTATTCACGAAACCTTAGGTGAGGGCGAATCGATAGCCATGTGTCCAAAATCTCTTTTGGATGGTTGGAGGTACACAGCTCTAGATGCTTGCGAAAGATTGGAAAGGATATTTGTGGGTTGGAAAGGCAAAAACATTCACACTTCAAAATTTTGTACATGGATTCTAATTTGGGAGTTGAGGCCTTTTCTGAGGAACTTGGAATATTTATTACTTTAATAAATCCATATGGGCCCTCTCTCAACTAAAATGAATTATGGGATAGAGTCTTTGACAAAATCCATAATAAGGTTAGATGCCTTTATTATAGGTGGAGACTTGAACTTCTCCCTTGGTGCATATCAATCCTAGGGTTCAAGGGCAAGGCCAGATCCTTTGGCTGACTATTTTTTGAGTAAAATTGAATAAAGAAAACTGGTGGATGTGGAACTAACCAAATTAGTGCCTACCTGGAGGAATCGACATACATGGGTAGATAGGGTGGCTAAGAGAATAAACTGATTCTTACTTTCGAAAGCTTTGGTGGAAATAGTTCCATGATACAATAATGGACATGGGTTGGAGGAGAATTATACCATTCCCCTATATTTCTGGAAATTAAAGGGGCATCACAAAGGCCAACCAACCCTTTCAAGATGAATTTCTCTTGGTTAAAAGAGGAGATTTACTATTTCTAGTAAACACTCATTGAAAATATTTTGATCCCAATACAGTCTTCTCAACTGACATCCAATTTGAATCCAATCTAAGACTTACTAAACAACAAACAAAGGAATGGGAAAAGAGGAAGAAATTGGATGAAGTTCATGAATTCACAAAGATTGAAAAGTAGCTTTAGGATATTTAAAATCAAGAAGAGGAAGGTATCAACTCTCCTCATTCTAGAGAGGCACTCATAAATCTGGAAAAGAGGAAAAAAGTGATCCTAAAAGAAAGATAGGCGAAATGACATCTAAAAATAAGGGCCATTTGGTTGGCATGTGGATATGAAAAAACCAAATTCGTCCAGACCTTCACTAAGGGAAGGAAAATGTGCAACACCATTTGGAGTCTCCAGGACACCACTAACAAGGAGGTCATGAAATTTTAAGGCTTAGCGACTCTAGGAAAGAGTCACTTTGAGAATCTTTTTCATGCTCCAATAGATGCCACAATTGCAGAAGTAATCAGATTTGCACAACTTTTCCCAAGGTTTGTTGAAGAAGAGGAGAGTGGGGCCATCATGGAAGAAGCATTTGAGGAAGAACTTAAAAGAATCTTACGCATTTTTCATAAACACAAGATCCCAGGTCCAACTGGATGGGTTGTTGAATTCTTCCTAGGACTATATATATAAGGAATGGCCTTTTGACAATGATTGAAGAATATAGAAAGGAGAGGAAAATGCTTGAAAATTGTACATTTTGAAAATTTTCAGCCCATCTCTCTGTTCAATGCCATATATACAACAATATCAAAATTGATTGCTTATAGACTTAAGCCCACTCTCTCAAAATGAATCTCCAAAGAACAATGTGGTTTTTCAAAGGGAAGATAAATTCACAAAGCAATAGGAGTGGCTCAGGAGGTCTTACACAATTTAAAAGTTCAAACTATAAAGGGGGTTGTCATTAAGATAGACCTATAAAGCCTATGACCGAGTCAACTAGATTTACATAAGGCTTCCTTTGACTCATGTGGGTTTCAATCTAGACTTGATTTCTTAGGTAATGATTTGTGTTGAGATAATATATTTTTGTGTGTTGATAAATGGATACGCTTCTTCTTCCTTTCGTGCCCAAAAAGGGCTATGCTAGGGGTGCCCCCTCTCCCCACTCATGTTCTTGCTTGTAGCAAAAGGGCTAAGTCATCTACTAGCTAAGAAAAAAATACGGGGGGAATTTCAAGGAACACTCATTACTTGGGCTTTATCTCTTATCCATCTTTTATTTATCGACTACCTCCTCATTTTCTATAATAGAATTCCAAGAGTTGAACATATTGAAGAAGATTCTTTCACTTTATGGGAAAGCCACATGAATGACAATAAACAACAAAAAGCCCACAATATCCCTCCACAACTTGGAATATGGGGAGATTTATCATATAGCCTAAATTTTCCCATACAAATCTAAAACAATGGATGAGGTTTTAAAGTACTTGGGATTTCAACTAAATACAATATGTTATAGTAAGGAGGACTGACATCAACTCATTACCAAGGTGGAGAAAATAATGAAAAATTGGTACTTGAGGTGGCTATCAAGGGAAAACCTATTAGTCTTGATAAAATTGGTACTAGAAGCCATTCTAGTATACTGAATGTCACACACATGGATTCTAAAATGTATCTTTGAAAAAATTAGAAGAATTTGTTTCAATTTCTTTTGGTTTGAAAAGCAAGAACACAAGGTGCTTCCCTGGGTCAAATGGGATAAACTATCGATGCTAAATATCTTGGGAGGTTTGGGCTTGAAGAAAATTTTCCCGTTCCCAAAAGAATTGTCTACTAAGTGTGGTTGGAGACGACTCTCAATGCAAAGACTATGGACGACGATCATCTCTCAAAAAGACATTGCTTCGAGTTCGCTGGAAGATTGGATTAGAAGGGTGGATAAGTTGCAGACAAACATTTATGCGATATGAAGGGCAGTTCTAAACTAATTTGAAAATGGCCTAACATGGAGAGTGGGCAGTGGTGACAGGGTGAGAATTAGCCTTGTTCCATGGCCAAGTAGTGGTCAAGACCATTTACTTCCACAACCATTAATTTATTATCTAAGAGAAAGAGGCCTTTCCAAACTTGCTCATATTCGTTAGTCCAACAAATTGAATTATCTGGAGGCAAGGATGGTTCTCAACAAAAGAGTTAGGATTAAAGGAGTAGTTTTGAGAGGCATGGAGTAACTGCCTGAATGCCTTGACAACTGCTCATATAAGGCTAAAAGATAGAGAAGACGAATGTTTGGAGTATTTCCCCCCTTTGGAAACTACACCCCCAAGCTAGGATACATTTCTCTAATGGTTGTGATAGCTTTATCATAATCTAAATGGTAGTGGAAGGCGATGTGGAAATATAAATTCCCTACAAAGTCAAAATAAATCATGTGGTGTTTTATGGAGAAGAAGGTTCCCACCTAGGGCAATCTTCAAAAGAGATATGTCATTGGACTGGGATGGTGTTCCTTGTGCAAGGATAATGAAGAATCAACCATGCATATTTTCATGACATGCCCTTTCTATCAACAAGTTTGGAACATGTGTAGAAGCACAATGAAACATATAGGTGTGTGGGAAGGACTTGGAGGGGGCCTGGAGGGCCTAGCTCTTTAATCCAGTCTGTCGTGCTTACAAAGCACTCCCCTTAATCATATGTTAGGGTGTGTGGTTGGCTCAAAACAAAGCCATTTTTCAGGACAAGCATTCGACCCCAAAGCACATAGTCGCAAAAGCTATATCCCTTTCAGCTCACTTTCCATAGGAAAAAGGAGCACCCCTTACAAGAGTGATAACAACATAAAATCCTAATTGCTTCAGGTCGTGGGCTTATTTTGATGGAGCCTCATGTAACTCTGGGTAGAGGAGTGGAGGAGGATTCATTCCCTTCTTCTCATAAGCTCACTTCTTTAAGCCAAAATTAGGTCTTTGCCTAGGGACAAACAGTCAAGTATAAATTTTGGCTTGCAAAACATGATGCTCTTCGCTTTATAAAAAGGTTGCACATAGATACAAGTATATGGGGATTCTATCCTAATAGTTAACTAGCTCAACAAAACTCAAGCTTACATGGAATGGAACAGGATAGTAGATCATCTCTAAAAAGAGTGGCTTGTGTAAAATCGGTGACCTGATTCCTACTACAGCAAACTGATGATATTTCTCCTATTTATTAAATTCCTTTAAAAAAATTACTTGTAGTTTTCTACAACAAATATCGAAATACATTCACTGCAGCCTACACAAAATAAATACTGCGAAAACTAAATATTGCACTCGAGAGAAATAAACACACACACCTTTACACAATTGTTTTTGGAGAATGCCACCAAAAAAAACCCAACTTGGGAAAACTGGTGCAGCAACTAAGGATTTTATTATTATGCAATAGTTTCTTAGTAAAAATCGTTAGATGCCCAAACTGGCAATTTGATATAGAGAATAAAATAGAAAAGAGTTTGTGAGAAAAATATCACATTATTTATGGATATCTGACACCAATCAGGCTCTAGAAGGCTAGCCTCATCCTGCCTCTACGTCAATCTATGCAGATCTGTGTCACAATATCGGGACTCTGCATCACCTCCTCCTCTGATCTCCTACTGTCTGGAAATTCAAACCTCTGTCCCTCTGGTCTCACACCCCGACTTCTAGCACTAGATCTCGACTCTCCCATCTAAATTTCAAACTCCCTTTGAAGCTCTGCGTCGCCTCTGTGTGGCATTGCACTGCCTCTCTGAACCTCTCTAGGCCTTCTCTCTCTCACACTCTTCGGATATGGAAAAATATCCTCTAGACTACTATCCCTTCACCTCACTGTAAGAAGATCACTTTATCTCTCTTCGACAACTCAGCGCTGCTACTCTTGAGAAATTAGATCTCTTGATCTCTCTCACTCAATGTGTCCTCCAAGTGCCCATCAAGCACCTTCTTATAATCTCTCGTTGGAGCACCAATTACCAAGATTAAAACATAATCAAAGGCTAAGATTAACTGGGAGTTGACCCTAGTCTTATTCTAGAAGATTCACTCCAGATTTAATTAATACCCTTTAATTAACCAAATTTCCTAAGTTTAGACTTAGGGGACCATTTAAAAAAGTTAATTATTTTAATTAAATCATATCTAGGTGGAAATTTCCCAAACGATTTTTGGGTATTGGAGAATGCATGTGTCTAAGCCTCTCTGCAAAATCTCAAGGCTAGAGCACATTTGATGCTACAGAAATCAACACTCCCTCTTAGTGAGGAACGTGCTCTAGTGTTGCAACCCACTGAAGCATCACTCTATCTTTGCACCATCTCCTGTTGTGTTGCTGATGTATGGCTGTTGCTGCCCACGAACCATTGCGCAACTCTGATTGTTTCATCCTTACTGCTGCCAACACTGCATCTGCACTACGACCTTCTCCATCAACTGTTGTTGCATCTACAACAACTGCAATGGAAAGGCATCCAAAATATTGAACCAATTGTGGTCAGTATGATGCATCTGTCATCCAAGTTCTGACTGTTGCTAGCTTCCACATTTTCATTGAATCATGCCCATAATATAGCTCTTTAGGGCTACAACTCCATATCACCCCACCTCACCCCTGGAGGTAGCTCGACGATCATGGAAAATTATTCCTCCAATCTGGAGGACAACCTATCGATATTAGGGAATATAGCCTGTTGATCCTAGTTCTCCTCTTTGTCCTTCTTTCTAAAAGTACATTGAGTGTTGTAGCAGCCCAACTTACCACACCTAAAGCACTTGATCTTCGAAATGTCCTTTTTTCTTCTGCACTGCTCCTGCTACCCCTTTGATGCAAGGCCATGTCCTCCTCTTCCTTCACTTGCTTCGTCCCACTGATGGTGGCCTTCACCAGATCACCCCTCATCTCCTCCTGCTGCAGATCAGCCCACACACATTCCCAATTCGACAGTTTTTTTTGCCTAGGATACTTTGGACGAAAACTTGCCGATCTTCATAAATGTTGTTCAACGGTAATATAACAAACTCTGTAGGCTGGGCTGTTGATCCTACCGAAGCCAGATGGTCCTGGGAATCTTGAAGCCTAGTAAGGAATGGGTCTACACACTCCCCTATCTACATCCTCATGCATCTCAGCTTCTCCTCCAAGTACATCTTTCCTTGCTTGGATGATCCTTCGTATAACGTACTTAATGTCTCCCACATCTGTGGGGCAGTATCCTTGCTAGCTATGTGAGATACCACATGATCTCGAACACCATCGAGAATGAACCTCTTAGCTCTCTCCATCTCCTTCTTATACTTCTTGAGTGGATCCGCATCTATGGGTACAACTACAACACTATTAACATAACTTTTGAGATCATGCTCATATAGAAGGTAGGAAATCCTAACCTCCAGGTCACCTATTTGGAGGCTTCATCCAACCAATCTTGATCTCTCAACCCAGTCGATGCCATCTCTCCTCAAAAAAGTTGAATTGCTTCCTATTTTTCTCCGTGCAGCTACTGCCCAGCTATTCACACTCCCTTTTGGAGTGATAAATCCCACACGCAACTACTGTTGTTCTACTAGGAAAATTCAAAATTCTTTCCTAGATGTCCCCTGATGAAGGAATTCCCTCAATGTGTGCTCTTCTCTCCTCCTGGCATTATTTGCACTAGCCAAATGTTGCAAAATCTGCATCCCAGCTGAAGATTTGCTCTGAAAGGAAAATACGTTGCTCCCTTCTACCTCTGAAAAGCTCTGATATGGAAAATCGAATTTATCTGTCGACTCAGAAAAATCGACCTTTCCTCACAAGTCGACCTCCTTGGCCCAACGACTGCGCTGCCTCTTGGGTTTCGAATTGTTGCCAAGGCAGGAATTCGAACCTCCTTCTTCCTTTCTACTCTGAGCTCTTCTTCTTACGATCTGTGCTCCGATACCATGTGAAAAATCGATGACCCAATTCCTACTACAGTAAATTGATGATATTTCTCCTATTTGTTAAATTCCTTTAAACAAATTACTTTCATTTTTCAACCACAAATATTGAAATACATGCATTGCAGCCTACACAAAATAAATATTGGAGAAACTAAATACTGCACTAGAGAGAAATAAACAAACACACATTTGCACAATTGTTTTTGGACAATGTCCCCGGAAAAACACAACTTGGGAAAATCGATGCAACAAATAAGCATTTTATTATTATGCAGTAGTTTCTGACTACAAACTGTTAGATGCCCAAATTGGCAATCTGATACAGAGAATAAACTGGCAAAGATTTAGTGACAAAAATCTCACACTGTTTATAGAGATCCGACACTGATCAGGCTCTAGAGAGCTAGCCCCACACTGTCGTTGCGTCAACCTACGCATATTTGCATCACAATCTTCGGGCTCTATGTCACCTCCTCCTCTGATCTCCTGTTGTTTGTAAATTTGACCCTTTGGCCCTCCGATCTCACACCCTGACTTCTGGCACTAAATCTTGACTCTCCCAGCTAAATTTTGAACTCCCTATGAAGCTTTGATTTGCCTCTGCATGGCATTGCGCTGCCTCTCTGAACCTCTCTATGCCTTCTCTACCTTGCACTCTTCGGATCTGGAAAACTCTCCTTTGGACTACCACCCCTACCCCTCACTACAAGAATATCACTTGATCTCTCTCCGACAACTCAATGCTGCTTGAGAAATTTGATTTCTTGATCTCTCTAACTCGATGTCTTCTCCAAGTGACCATCAAGCTCCTTCTTATAATCTCTCGTTGTAGCATCAATGACCAATATTAAAACATAATCAAAGGATAATATTAACTGGGAGTTGATCCTAGTCTTCTTTTAGAAGATTCACTCCAGATTTAATTAATACCCTTTAGTTAACCATATTTCATAAGTTTAGACTTAGGGAACCATTTAAAAAAGTTAATTATTTTACTTAAATCATATATAGGTGGAATTTTCCCAAACGATTTCTGGGTATTGGAGAATGCATGATTCTTAGCCTCTCTGCAAAATCTTGAGTCTAGAGCACATTTGATGCTACAAAAATCAACACTCCCTCTTAGCGAAGAATGTGCTCGAGAGTTGCAACCCACTGAAGCATAACTCTATCTCTGCACCATCTCTTGTTGCATTGTTGATGGCTGGCTGTTGTTGCCCACCAACCACTGTGAAACTCATATTGTTGCATCTGTGTTGTTGATGGCCCTGTTGAACTCATGTCAACACCACATATGCACTGCAACCTTCTTCATCTGCTATTGATGTAACTGCAATAATTGAAATAGAAAGGCATCCAAAATACATAACCAACTGTGGTCAGTATGATGCATCTGTCGTCCAAGTTCTGACTGAGTTCTGACTACTTCTAGCCTCATTATTATCACTTAAGCCTTTATGCTGCTGCTGACTTTGCACTATGCCAACTATGCTGCTACGACCATTGCTCTGCGCTGCTCAGTCTCTGACCTGCTACTAGCTACTACATCTGTCACTTTGGCACCTGATTGTACAAACTGTCACTGGTCCATCATCTTATTGAATGTCCAGGGATCCCATAGCAAGGTACTAATTCATGAGGTGGACCTCCTCAAGAATCTTACCCATCTTGCAGCTCTCTAGGGCTATAACTCTAGATCACCCCACCTCACCCCTAGAGGTAGCTCGTCGATGCTGACAAATTCTTCTTCCAATCTAGAGGAAAGCCTGTCGATATTAGCGAATGCAACCTGTTGGTCCTGCTTCTCCTCTTTGTCCTTCTTTCTAAGAGGACATTGGGTGTTGTAGTGGCCCAACTCACCACACCTGAAGCACTTGATCTTCGAAATGTCCTTCTTTCTTCGGTGTTGCTCCTGTTGCCCCTTTGATGCAAGGGACAAGTCATCCTCTTCCTTCACTTGCTTCGTACCACTGTTGTTGTTACCACTGATGGTGGCCTTCACCAGATCACGCGTCATCTCCTCCTGGTGTAGATTAGCCCACACATTTTCCCAATCTGATAGTTTTTCCCTACCTAGGATACTCTGGACGAAAACTTGCTAATCTTCAAAAATGTTGTTCAACGCTAATCGAACAAACTATGTAGGCTGGGGCGCTGATCCTACCGAATCCAGCTGGTCCTGGACATCCTAAAGCCTAGTAAGGAAGGGGTCTACACGCTCCCCTTTCTGCATCCTCATGCATCTCATCTTATCCTCCAAGTACATCTTCCAATAATTGGAAGATCCTTTGTATAATGTAGCTAATGCCTCCCACATCTGTCGGGTTGTTTCGTTTCCAACTATGTGAAATACCACATGATCTCAAACCCCATCAAGAATGAACATCTTACCTCTCACCATCTCCTTCTTGTACTTCTTGAGTGGATCCGCATTTGTGGGTACAACTACCATGCTATCGACATAAGTTTTGAGATCATGCTCATTTAGAAGGCAGGAAATCCTGGCCTTCCATATCACATAGGTGGAGGATTTGTCCAACCAATTTTGATCTCTCAACCTAGCTAATGCCATCTCTCCTAAAAAAAAATTGAACTATTTCCTCTTTTCCTCTGCGCAGCTACTGCCTAGTTATTCACACTCCCTTCTGGAGTGAGAAATCCCACACACAATTATTGCTACTCTGCTAGGTAAATTTGAACTTATTGGCTAGAAGTCCCTTGAGGAAGGAATTCCCTCAGTGTGTGCTCTTCTCTCCTCCTAATGTTATTTGCACTAGCCAACTGCTACAAAATCAACGCCTGAACTGAAGATCTGCTCTACAAGGAAAATACACTGCTTCCTTCTACCTTTGGAAAGCTTTGATCTGGAAAAGTGAATTTTTCAGTCGACTCGTTCAGAAAAATCAATATTTCCTCAAAAATCGACTGAATTGGCCCAAGGACTGCGCTACCTCTCGAGTTTCGAATTGCTACCAAGGCAAGAATTCGAACCTGCTTCTTCCTTTCTTCTCTAAGCTCTTCTTCTTATGATTTGTGCTCCAATACCATGTGAAAAATCGGTGACCTGATTCCTACTACAACAAACTAATGATATTTATCCTTTTTTAAATTCCTTTAAACAAATTACTTGCATTTTTCTACAACAAATATCGAAATACATACATTGCAGCCTACACAAAATAAATATTGAGGAAACTAAATACTGCACTGGAGAGAAATAAACACACACACATTTACATAATTGTTTTTGGACAATGTCCCTAGAAAAACACAACTTGGGAAAATTGATGCAACAACTGAGCATTTTATTATTACGCAGTAATTTTTGAGTAAAAATAGTTAAATGCTCAAACTGGCAATCTGATACAGAGAATAAACTGGAATAGAGTTAGTGAGAAAAATCTCACATTGTTTTTGGAGATCCAACACTGATCAGGCTTTGGAAAGCTAGCCCCACGTTGCCTCTGCGTCACAATCTATGGGCTCTGGGTCACCTCCTCCTTTGATCTCCTGCTGTCTCGAAATTTGACCCTCTAGCCTTTCAATCTTACAACTCGACTTCTGGCACTAGATCTCAACTCTCCCAATTGAACTTCGAACTCCCTCTGAAGCTCTGCTTTGCCTCTACATGGCACTGCACTGCCTCTTTGAACCTCTCTATGCCTTCTCTGCCTTGCACTCTCTAGATCTAGAAAACTCTCCTCCGGACTACTATCTTTGCACCTCACTGCAAGAATATCACTTTATCTCTCTCCGACAACTCGGCCCTGCTACTCTTGAGAAATTCAATCTCTTAATCTCTCTCACTCGATGTGTTCTCCAAGTGCCCATCAAGCTCCTTCTTATAATCTCTCGTTGGAGCACCAACATCCAAGATTAAAACATAATCAAAGGATAAGATTAATTGGGAGTTGGTCTCGTATTCTTCTAGAAGATACACACTAGATTTAATTAATACCCTTTAATTAACCAAATTTCCTAAGTTTAGACTTAGGGAACGATTTTAAAAAGTTAATTATTTTAATTAAATCATCTCTAGGAGGAATTTTCCTAAACAGTTTATGAGTATTGGAGAATGCATGTGTCTTAGCCTCTCTACAAAATCTCATGGCTAGATCACATATGATGCTACAAAAATCAACACTCCCTCTTAGCGAGGAATGTGTTATAGTGTTGCAACGCACTGAAGCATCATTGTATCTCTGCACCATCTTCTGTTGCGTTGCTGATGTCTAGTTGTTGTTGCCCACCAAGCACTATGCAATTATGATATTTGCATCCGTGTTGTCGTTGGCCTTGTTGAACTGCTACCAACACTGCATCTGCATTGCAGTCTTCTCTGTTTGTTGTTGTTGCAACTGCAACAATTGCAACATAAAGGCATCCAAAATATAGAACCAACTGTGCTTAGTATGATGCATGTGGTCCGAGTTTTGACTTTTGCTAGCCTCTGCGCTATCACTAAAGCCTTTACGTTGCTACTAAATCTGCACTGTGTAACCTGCAATGTGCCAACTCTACTCTATGCTACTTAGTCTCTGACTTGCTATTAGCTACTGCATTTGTCACTCTAGCATCTGACTGCTCCAACTGCCATTGGTCGATCTTGCTACTGCATATCTTGGGCTACTGTAGCAAGGTACTAATTCATGAGGTGGACATCCTCAAGAATATTGCCTATATTGTATCTCTGTAGGGCTAAAACTCCATATCACCCCACCTCACCCTTGTAGGTAGCTGGTTGATCATGGCAAAGTCTTCCTCCAATATGGAGGACAATGTGTTGATATCAGCAGATGTAGTCTATTGATCCTGCTTCTCCTCTTTGTCCTTCTTTCTGAGAGGACATTGAGTGTTGTAGTGGCCCATCTCACCACACCTGAAGAACTTGATCTTCAAAATGTCCTTCTTTCTTTTGCATTGCTCCTACTACCCCTTTGATGCAAGGGCCACATCCTCCTCTTCCTTCACTTACTTCGTTTCACTGTTGTTGCTACCACTGATGGTAGCCTTCACCAGATCACACCTCATCTCCTCCTACTACAAATCAAACCACACACATTCCCAATCCGACAATTTTTATCTTCCTAGGATACTCTGAACGAAAACTTACCAATCTTTAGAGATGTTGTTCAATGCTTATCGAAAAAACTTTGTAGGTTGGGGCGCTAATCCTACCGAATCCAGTTGGTCCCGGACATCCTAAAGCCTAGTAAGGAAGGGGTCTACATGCTCCCCTTTATGCATGCTCGTGCATCTTAGCTTCTCCTCCAAGTACATCTCTCGCTGCTCGGAAGATCCTTCGTATAGCGTAGCTATTGCCTCCCACATCTGTCGGGCAGTATCCTTTCCAGCTATGTGAGATACCACATGATCTCAAACCCCATCAAGAATGAACCTCTTAGCTCTATCTATATCCTTCTTGCACTTCTTGAACGGATCTGCATCTGTGGGTGCAACTACCACGCTATCGACATAAGTTTTGAGATCATGCTCATCTAGAAGGCAGGAAATCCTTTCCTTCTAGATCACATAGTTGGAGGCTCCGTCCAACCGATCTTGATCTCTCAACCTAGTTGATGCCATCTATCTTGAAAAAATCGAATTGCTTCCTCTTTTCCTCGACACAACTGCTGCCCAGCTATTCGCACTCCCTTCTGGAGTGAAAAAATTGCACAAAACTATTATTGCTATGCTAGGAAAATTTGAACTTCTTAGCTAAAGTCCTATGAGGAAGGAATTCCCTCAGTGTGTGCTCTTCTCTCCTTCTAATGTTATTTTCACTAGCCAACTGCTGCAAAATCTGCGTTCTAGCTGAAGATCTACTCTACAAGGACAATACGTTGTTCCCTTCTGCCTCTAGAAAGCTTTGATCTGGAAAATTGAATTTCTCTGCCGACTCGCTTAGAAAAATCAATCTTTCCTCAAAACTCGACCTCCTTGGCCCAAGGACTGCGTTGCCTCTGGGGTTTCAAATTGCTGCCAAGGCAAGATTTCAAACCTCCTTCCTTTCTTCTCTGAACTCTTCTGCTTACGAACTATGCTCCAATACCATCTGTTAAATTCCTTTAAACAAATTACTTGCATTTTTCTGCAACAAATATCAAAATACATACACTACAGCCTACACAACATAAATATTGCAGAAACTAAATACTGCACTAGAGAGAAATAAACACACACACATCTACATAATTGTTTTTGGACAATGTCCTTTGAAAACCCTACTTGGGAAAATTGGTGCAGTAGCTAAGGGTTTTATTATTATGCAATAGTTTTTGAAGACAAATCATTAGATGCCCAAACTAGCAATATGATATAGAGAATAAAATAGCAAAGAGTTAGTGAGAAAAATTTCACATTGTTTCTGGAAATCCGACATTGATCAGGCTATGGAAGGCTAACCTCACATTCCCTCTACGCAGCCTGATCCGGATTTAAACAGGAACGCAAAAAATTACAGAGATAACCATAAATACAGAGATACAACAGAAATAATACTTCATTTCAATAATGTAAAATATTGAAATATGCTTACGAACAAAAATGGAAATAAGCTAGCTCGGGCGATGGTAACTTATCTCTGAGGAGAGATGTGGCGGCTACATGCCTTTGAACTCTCTTACAGTGAGGCTCGAAGGCGTATTTATTGTTGAGAAACAATGGAAAACCCTAAACATCCAAAACCTAACCCTAGGAGATGAAGCGCCAAACTATGGGCCCTGTTTTGGGTAAATTGGTACATCAAATTCCCGGTGTCGTAACTTTGGCATACGATCTTCGTTTGACATGCACAATACCTTGCTAGAAAGATCTATCTGAGGACTACAACTTTGGGATGAGCAAATAAGGAAACTGAAAAATGAAAGAAACAATGGTGGGGGTCCAAGTGGAATTGGTAGGTGGCCACCAATATCCACCTGAATCATTCCTCCCCCCTTAGGAAGCAATGGTCCTCATTGCATTGAGTTCCTCCTTGGGATGAAGAAACTTCTGCTGAACTTGGTCCTTGTTGAGCCACATGCCCTAGTGAAGAAGTTGGCTTGCTTTGGCAATTTGATACAGTTGGATCTTCTGTTGGTGAGTGTGCTTGATCTACGTGTCCATGATTCGATTAGTTGCATCTTATTCCATGCGATCTGGATTTGACTTTGTTGGTGTGAGCTATTTTGCAATGTCGAATGTGTCTAGTAATGGTGGAAAGTATGGCCGAAGGCGGTCCACATTGAACACTGGGTGAAGGCCAAGGAATGGGGGAATGTTGAGCTCAAATTCATTGTCTCCCATAGCCTTGGTAATGGTGTAAGGACCATATCAGAGTGGTCTAAGTTTCCGATGGGCTCTGGTAAGGCGCTCCTTTTGCAAATGCAACCAGACTTTGTCGCCCACCTGAAACTTGTGTGGCACCTGATGTTGATCATGTTGCTGCTTGTACTTGACATTTGATTTCTCCAGAATGTCATGGACCTGCTGGCAGACATGTTGGATGTGCTCAATGAAGTTGTTTGCCTTATCTGTTTCGGACTCGACATGAGCCTAATCTACCTAAGTAGTTGCAAATGGCATGGCCACATCAATGGGACATAGTGGCTGGAATCCCAAGCCCACCTAAAAAGCGTTGTGGCCAGTCGAGCTGTGGAGAGCCCGGTTATAGTTGTGTTGAACATAGGGGAGGCTCTCATCCCATGTGCGTGGATGCTTTGAGTTGTACATGCGCAAAATGTGTACGATCATCCTGTTGACAATCTCTATCTGGCCATCAGTTTGGGGATGGAAGGTTGTGGACTTAGTGAGTTTGGTGTCCAGCGTCGACCAGAGACTAGACCAAAAAGTACTGAGGAACTTGCTGTCCCGATCTGAGATGATAGACTGTGGGATCCCAAAGTGTACCCACACTCGTTCAAAGAAGAGTTTAGCAGTGGCTTCTACTATGATATTCTTTGTGTAGGCCGCTATAATGGCCATCTTTGAGAACCTATCAACGACCATAAAAACACAATCATTTCCATGCTTAGTAGAAGGAAGGCCCAACATGTAATCCATGGAGATGGATTCCCAAGGTCGACTAGGGGTAGGCAACGAAGTATAGAGGCCTTGCTTCTTGATGGTTGGTTTGGCAATGGCACAGGCAGTGCAGGGTCTGATGTACTTCCAAACATCTCGTCGAAGATTCGGCCAATAGAAATACTTCTGCAGTACTGCCATTATTTTCTCGACCCTGAAATGCCCAACAGCCCGACTTTAGTGTGCTTCCCAAATCATCTTGGCATGCTCGCTTGAAGGAACACAAACGTGACCCAGGTGGCATAACAGGGAATATTGGAGGTGAAAATCTGGAACATGCTGACCCTCCAAGAGTGTCTGGTATGTGTGGCCAAATTCTGGGTCGCTTTTGTAGAGAAGTGGCCAAATTATGGGCACTTTTGTAGAGAAGTGGCCAATCAGAAGTCTCGTGCCCACAAGAGTTGAGCACGGTGGTTAACGCCATGATCGGCGATCGACTAAGGCAATCTGCAACATTATTGGTGCTGCCCTTTTTATACTTGAAATTCAAATGGAATTGTTGCAGGTATGTGGACCACTTCTGATGGTAATCATTCTGCAACTTCCCTTGCATCTGTATGAACTACAGGGGCCGGTGGTCCGTGTGGATGACCGTTTCCTTCCCTAAAATGTAATGCTTCCATTGTCGGCAGACCTACACAATGGAATACATCTCTTTGTCATAAGTGGGATACTTTCGGGCTGTGTCTGAAAGTGTCTACTATGATATGCCACTAGAAGCCCGTGTTGAGCAAGGACTACCCCAATAGCATAGTTAGAGGCATCTGTCTCAAACTCAAATGGTTGTTGCAAGTCTAGTAATGTAAGCACTAGTGCCGAGCAGAGGCAATGTTTCAACTCTGTGAATGCCTTCTATTGAGATTCAGACCAAAAGAATTTTGCTTTCGCTTCTCCCTTGGTGGCTTGACTCAAGGGCCAAGTGATATGAGAAAATCCCAACATGAACCTACGGTAGAAGTTGGCAAGACCCAGAAAGTTGCGGAGCTCTGTCAAAGTGGTTGGAGATGGCCAATCCCGAATGACTTGGATCTTGGCTGGATCCACATGCACCCCCTGTTCATCAATAATGTATCCCAGCTACTGAACTTAGTTCATGCCAAAAGTGCATTTCTCCAAATTCAAACATAACTTGTGTTGTCGCAGTGTTTGGAGAACCTGTCGGATGTGGTGGAGGTGCTCGTCCCAACTCTGGCTGAAGATCAGGATGTCATCTAAGTATACCACTAGAAATGAGTTGGTGAATGGTCGCAAGATGTCATCCATTAGCCTCATGAAGGTTACAAGAACATTCATCAACCCGAAAGGCATAACCAACCATTCAAAAAGGCACTCCTTGGATTTGAAGGCATTCTTCCACACATCAGAGGGTTCGATTGGTACCTGGTGATATCCTAACTTCAAACTGATCTTGCTGAAATATTTTGCCCCCTTTAGTTGGTCCAGAAGGTGATCAATCCATGGGACCGAGTACCTATTCCAAACAGTGATCTAGTTCAGCGCCTGATAGTCAATACAGAGCCTCCAAGTCTCATCCTTCTTCTATACCAACACAATCGGGCTCCCATAGAGTGATGAACTCGGTCGAATATGACCTTTCTGCAGCTCCTGAATCTGCCTCTTGATTTCATCGTTCTCCAAAACAGAGCGTCGATAGATTGGTCCATTGGGTAGTGACGCACATGGGGTCAGATCAATTCAGTGCTTGACCTGACAGTGCAGAGGAACCCCTGCGGGGGAGGTGAGGATGTCCTCGTACTCCTCCACGACCTTGTCCATATGTAGTTGTCATGCAGAGGAGCCTTGTCTGGAGGTCGTGGCCACCGTCTTCTTCTTTCCTTGAGGGCGTATCATCAGGAAAACAAATTTCCCGGTTTTGGAAATGAGCTCACTGCATTGTTTTGTAGTAACCAAAGAGATGGCGGTAGTCGGTGCTACCTCCGGTATCCTGTACAACTTATTTCCCAAAGTAACAATAACAGCACGAGGCCTTGACTCATATATAGCATGTCGCTTCCACAGGTATGGTTGGCCTTATAATACATCACAAACATCAAGAGGAGCAATGTCACATAATACCTCATCCGTGAAGGCCTTGATGTTGTATGGAAGGTGACACTGCTGGCTCACGTGAAGATCCCGTCCTTGGTGAAGCCACTCGATGGTGTATGGTTGTGGATGTGCTGTGGTCGGTAAGCCCAGCCACTTCACGAGCTCTGCGGAAATGAGGTTCTTTTGGATCTCGCTATCAACAATGAACTTTAGCGAGGATCCCTTTACCCACATTTGGGAGTGGAAGAGGCACTCCTCCTCCTCTAGATCTTTGAATTCCTCCTTCTGGATCTTCGTGGTGGCAACGGTGGCGTTGGGCTTCGCATTGATAATCTGCTTCCCATTATCATTCCCCTTATTAGATTCTGACTCAGAGTCTGAACATGCATTTGATTCCGAAGACTTTAGCTCGACCATGAGTGATTGTTTGGACCGACACTCACTTGTGTTGTGAGTGGAGCTCTTATGGAACTCACGCCACTTTCCCGTGTCCTTCTTCGGCTTCGCATTGTTGTTCTTTTCTTGCGTCTTTGGCGGGTTGTCTTGGGCCACCCCGCCTTGGCTTTGTCCTTTGTTTAGCGGTTTGGGAGCGCCTTTCCCTTGCTTCAGATTTGCAAATCCAAAGTCTCGCTTCTTTTGTTTAAACTTCTGCTCGATTTTGACAGCATATCGATAGGCTGTGCTGAGCGAGGAGATGTCCAAGAAATCCATCTCGTCCTGGATGTACCTGTGTAGGCAGCCGCGGTATTTGAGTACCAAATGTAGCTCAGAATCATTGATACCCAACTTTGTGCGAAGGGTATGAAAAATATTGGTAAACTCTGGCACGTCTTGGTCCCTTCCTTGCTGCAACGTGGTCCACTTTATGTATTTATCCTCATAGCTTCTGACAGGGTAGTACTGTTCCTTGATGGCATTCCGGAATGAATTCCAAGTGGGTGTGGCGGGTTTGCTCTCAGTAGGTTTCCCACCAGTCCTTGATGTGGGGGGCGGCTTTGAGAAGAGCGAAAGTAATATTTTCCCAGCCGGAAAAATCATGAACAAAAAAATACCCTTCTAGCAGATTTAACCATTTATCTACAACATCTACATCTATCTGATCGTTAAATATGGGAATGTCAAAGTTAACTTGTACCTTAAAGGGTGTAGCGCTTCGAGAGTAGCTGCTGGAAGTAGATGTGTCGCCCCTGGGTAGCCGTTGAAGGATCTGGGCAAACTTGTCCATCATCGCGTTCCTTTGTCTCTTGAGGGCCTCTTCAAGCAAGATTTTGATTGGATCTCCTGCTCCCTCATCTTTCTTTTCATTCGCCATGGGAGGCTGTTGGGATTTGCGAGGCTAGTCTTGCAAAGGTTCGACGAGTTCAAGCCCTAACTCCTTATATCCCGACCTCGTTGGGGACGTGCAAAGAAAAATAGAGAACGAGCTGACCCCTCTGATACCACTGATCCATATTTAAGCAGGAACGCAACAAATTACAAAGATAACCATAAATACAAAGATACAACAGAAATAATACTTCATTTCATTAATGTAAAATACTGAAATCTGATTACAAACAGAAATGGAAATAAACTAGCTCGGGCAATGGTAGCTTATCTCTAAGGGGAGATGTGGCGGCTACATGCCTCTAAACTCTCTTACAATGAGGCTCTAAGGCCTATTTATTGTTGATAAATAATGGGAAACCCTAAACATCCAAAACCCTAACCCTAGGAGATGAAGCGCCAAACTATAAGCCCCCGTTTTAGGTAAATTGGTACATCAACTTCTCGGGGTTGTAACTTTTGCATACGATCTTCGTTTGACGCACACAATACCTCGTTAGAAAGGTCTATTTGAGGACTACAACTTTGGGATGAGCGACATCAATCCAATGATCCATGTTGCTCCCAGGTTTCCCAAAAAATGTCATTTAGGGCCTTAAAACGGCTCCGGAAGTTCATGACCCAAAAAACTGCGAAAAATAGTAAATTGTGCTACAAATAAGGAAATTGAAAAACTGAAAGAAACAATGGTGGGGGTCCAAGTGGAATTGGTGGGTGGCCACCAACACCTAGATCATAGCCTTTGCGTCAACCTACACAGATCTGAGTCACAATCTCTGGGCTCTACGTCACCTCCTCCTTTGATCTCCTGTTGTCTGCAAATTCGACCCTCTAGTCTCACACCCCGACTTCTGGCACTAGATCTCGACTCTCCCAACTAAATTTCGAACTCCCTCTAAATCTCTGCGCTGCCTCTCTGAACCTCTTTATGCCTTCTCTTCCTTGCACTCTCCGTATCTGGAAAAATCTCCTCCAGACTACTATCCCTACCCCTCACTGCAAGAAGATCGCTTAATCTCTCTCGGACAACTCAGCATTGCTACTCTTGAGAAATTTGATCTCTTGATCTCTCTCACTTGATGTGTTCTCCAAGTGCCCATCAAGCTCCTTACAATATCTCGTCGGAGCACCAACAACCAATATTAAAGCATAATGAAAGGCTAAGATTAACTGGAAGTTGATCCTTGTCTTCTTCTAGAAGATTCACACCAGATTTAATTAATATCCTTTAATTAACGAGATTTCCTAAGTTTAGACTTAGGGAACCATTTAAAAAGATAATTATTTTAATTAAATCATCTCTAGGTGGAATTTTCGCAAATGATTTATGGGTATTGGAGAGTGCATGTGTCTTAGACTCTCTGCAAATCTCGAGGCTAGAGCACATCCGTTGCTACATAAATCAACATGGCCGATAATGGAACAAGTACTTTGGTGGATAATGGGGTAGCAAGATGGGAATTCATTTGATTTCTATCACAAAACATGGACAATCTTACTTTGGTAGAAAGGACATAGTCTTCCAGTACAATGACTTATTTTGTAGTTATGTTTTTACTGTACAGTCTACTAGACCTCATCTCCTAGCAAGGAAAAAATCCTTTTTTTTTGTTTTTTTTGTTGTTTTTTTTGTATCCTAGAGGAACCCAAGACCTCATCTCCTAGCAAGGAAAAAATCTTATTTTCACATCATTTTTTTTTTATTTTTTATTTTTTTTTAAGAGGAACCCAACAACTTGCATGAGACATGGCTACAAGTAAACATTTCGGGGTCTATGGCCTATCTTCCTCTTCGTAAACCGGGTCACAACTGAGGGGATTTGAACCTTGGATCTTTTAGTTTATCTCACGGCTCATGCTACTTCGATCACCAATTGAACTACCTCCATGGGACCATTTTTTATGTAATTATCAAACAATACTTTTTGTAAATTTTGGACAAAAGCTAGATTATGTAAAAGAAGTTTTCAAGCTCATGCAACAACTTTTATAAAAGTATTATGAATACATACAAGGTGTGTATATACAAAATGCAATTTTGAATATCTTTAAATGAATGATTTTTTTTTTTTTTTTTCTTTGGAAAAAAAATCCTTTAGATTAGTAGGTTAACTTGCCCTAGTCCTTTTGAGTCTTGTTTCTACTTCAAATCCCCCCAAGTTAGTAAGTTCCTAGACTACATTAGCCATATATTGAGAAGGCATTAGTCCTCTCTCTTACGACAATCCTTAAAACCTTGAAAACATTTAGTTATTATTATTTTAGGATAAATTAGGGTTTCTTACGTCAAAATCAAATAATTTCAACATTTATTGACATGGAAGTTGATGTCTCATGGTTATAAATTATTTGAAATAAACTGTACAAGTAAAAGCTACATTTTATGTGCATTTTTCAGCCATTAATTAGGGATGACTTATAGGGTTTAAGTGTTGTTATATGCCTTTTTAACCATAAAATTTTGTCGTATTTTATTATCTTATTTACTCATTATTTTACACTATCACCATAGTTTCAAGGGCTAAATTTGCCATTGTCGTAAACTTTTTCTTTGTAGGTAAGAGTAGCTATTTCATTAGAAATTTAGAGCATTGCATATAACTAGCAATTGCCCCTAAAGGTGCAAAGATACACCGGAGGAATGGAAAATTTAGGGAAAACATTCCTGAACTATTTTTCCCTATATCAAATGGAGTGGGAAAAAATTTCTCAAGGCAAAGCAAGAATAAGAAAATTAAAAATAGATAAAGGAATTGTTTTCCTCTATATATTCGTTCATTGAGTGGATGGGAGGCAAGCGAAGAAAAACCTACAAAATGGAAAGTGGATATTGATATTGATTGAGGCATCTAAAAACTGATGTTGACATCCAACAAGTTTGTGATTTTGTATTTTATAAAATTAAAATCAGGTTTCCAGAAAATGATGTCGAAACAAATATTGATAATCAGGATTTTGAGAGACTTATATTGATATTGGATGACGTATACAACAAATGTGTAAGTATGTATTTTATAATATTAAAATCAAGATTTCCAGAAACTGATATATCCAAGTAATTTCTAGAAACTGATATACTACACGAGTTTGAGTGAAGAGCAGAATTCGCAGGACTTTGGCGAATACAAGAGTTTCTCAGCAGGGTAGTCTTGTCATTCCCACATTTCATCACTTGCTAAGACTCAGACATCTAAATTTTCAGGAGGATCCAACCACTGTAAATGGTAATGTCTCACGCGACCACCATGAAACTTCCTCTTCCAACGAAGAAGACAAAGACAAGGTGCAGGGTCAAGCATTGAAGCCAATATGACTTTAGGGGAGATAGGGATGTTGTGTAGCTTGCCATATTTCCCTTAGAACATCCATATTTCCTTCTTCACTACTTAGGGCTTGTGATTAAGGGTTTTTGTTCTACCTTGAGACTACATGATTTTCCTCGAGGATTCGAAGGGTGTTGGATGCATTTTTTGGGTAAAATTTATGGCTCGAACAAAGTTCTTGGAAACGAGGAAAGCCTTTACCATCTTGGAAGGTTTTGAGGGACGTGGATTCCATATATTGTTGTCATTCCAGTGATACATAACTCCATTGTCTATGGTACATATGGATTGTTAAAATTCCTTATGGGTTTGTCCAATGCAGAGGAGATTTAATTTCCTCACTTCTGGGTTCATTCAAGCAGACTTGTGCATCTTAAGTTACAACAATCATAATTTTTCCAACTATTATAATGAGAGTAGTGATTTTAAGGATTTTTGTAACAATATTGCAAGCAATGCACCATATGATCTCTTTGCAAATATTATCATGGAGGCTTTGTCAAAACTTATAGAAAAAATTATGCAGACGATTGTATGCAGTGAACTAATTCGAAAAGGGTAAAGTAGTGAAGCCATGATGACTTTAGGGGAGTTAGAATTTTGTGCATCTTGCCATATTTCCCTTACAACATCCACCAACTTCCATTTTTTTGTTGTTGGGATTTCGTCAATGTTGTTAAACTGGTGCAAAGTATCTTATCCTTCTTCACTGCTTAAGGCTTGTGATTTAGGGTTTTTGTCATGCCTTGAGACTACTAGATTTCCCTTGGGGATTTAAAGGGCGATGGATGCATATGTTGGGTAAAATTTATGGCTCAAACAAATTTCTTGGAAACGAGGAAATCTCTTACCATCTTGGAAGGTTTTGAGGGATGTGAAGTCTAGATTTTGTTGCCATTCCAGTGATGTGGAGTTCCATTATCTATGGTGCATCTAGATTGTTGATATTACTTATAGGTTTTTCTAGTGCAAAGGAGATTTAATTTAATCACTTATGGGTTCATTCAAGCAAACTTGTGCGTCTTACATTACGACAATCATAATTTTTCCAACTATTATAATGAAAGCAATGATTTTAAGAAATTTTCTAACAATATTGCAAGCAATGCACCAGATAATCTCTTCACAAATATTATTGTGGAAGCTCTGTCAAAACTTATAGAAAAAACTGTGTAGACGATTGTATGCAGTGGACTGATTCAAAAAGGACACCTTCGTTGTAACCAGTCATGCACAACGCAAGCCAGACAAACACGAAACATAACCAAAAACTTTCGCCTGATTAATAATTCAATTCTCATTCCTTCGTTCTCTTCCTCATTCATACCTAACCATTTTAGTTAAAATAATAATAATAATAATAATAATATTTCTGGAATATCTTCAAACTATGACCCACCAACCTCCACACCCAATCGCACAACATAGACCATGCTCCCCGATACCCTAATATTCACGTAGTCAAAGACCATTGCATTCTCCAACCGTCGTGAGAGTGTAATCATTTATGATGCATTGAATAAACAAGTTCCCAAATTGACCCCCCCAACTATAACTCAACTAATTCCAGAAAGAAGAGACATGTTTACATGCTTTGTTGCTTTCATAATTACAATATCCAACCTCACCTCTACCATGTGTGAACACAACATCCTAAATTCTTCTATACTATAATTGTAGTTCTATATATGAAATTTTTTCCCTTGTCTATTATTGCATATGTAATAGTATTTAGTGATGTGATTAAAAAAATAAAATAATTTATTATCTATTTTATAATAATAAAAAATTTAACCTATTATAAATTAACTATTATACACTGCCCTCCCTATTTTACAGATTTTTTTATTTTTCCACCTGGCATAGGCAATCTGTCTCCGTGGCCTTTTCTCACATTCATGGCTTGGATAGCATTACAAGTGACTTGGTTACACTCTACTGCAACTCGTAATGTCCAAGGACCTGACACTAAGAATGGCCTTACTCACAATGCCTTTGTGCTCTTCTGCACTCGGCCACGATTCTGGAAAATACAAAATCTACAACGGGGTTCATAAAAACAAAAATAAATGTTTTTAAAATCCTATATATGCAATGTTATTGATATAACTTAGCACAAATAAGTGATAAGCATTCACCGTGTTTCATAAATTCACGGTATACAACATGGTGCATAGCATATAATTCAAATATAATTTCATACAAAATTTATATCAATTCACATAAATTCTTACATCGATAATTATTTCGTGGATGAAAGTCAATACTAGCAAGACCAAAATAATGATTTTTTCTAATAAAAGGAAGCAGAGCCAGCATACTTTCTTCTTTGAAGACAACATTCTTGAAGAAGTAAAGGAGTACAAGTACCTTGGGATTGATTTCAACAACAAACTCAATTGGGAGTACTGCAGAAAGAAGAGAATTTTAGGAGGGTGAAAGCATTATATGCTCTTCAAAACAGATGTAGAGAGGAAGAGTTATGGGGTTGGAAAACGATTAAAGTGCTTTTTGGACTCCTAATTTTTCCAGTGATGCTATATGGGTGTGAATTGTGGGCCAGCAGCACTCCCGTCTCAAAATGGAAACAAATTGAGAAAATCCAAAAACGCTTGATCATGAGCAAGTTCAAAATAAAAAGTTCGGTACCTTATGAGATAATATTGAGTGAAACAGAAGCAACTTCCATTGAAGCAATTGCTATGGTGTGGCTCATAAGATACCTAAAAAGAATTGAACAAATGAGAGTACGTAGATGGCATAATGTTATCTTCAATGAAGGCATCAGTGAAAGAAAGAAAACATGGATGAAACAAAACTACACATGGATGCAAAAATGGAATATCTACCTCAATGCCTGTCCCACAAATAACAAGAATCTAAAGGATTTTGTTATGGAGAAGTTTCATAAAAAGGTATGGGGAAAAGAGTTGGGTAGAAAGAAGAAATATTATTGAGGAATTCAACCCTACGTGTGATTTACAACAAAAGAGTTCATTGGAGCTAGCATTTCGTGGAGGGAAAAGGTTCTTATTGCTCAATTAAGGACCAACTCACATCAACTTTGGTGTGAAACAGGACGGTGGAAAAGACCTAAAGAAGCTTGGAAAGAAAGGGTGCGTACATTTTGCACGTCTGGGGCTATGGAATCGGAAAAAACATTTCATTTTGGAATGTGATGCATTCAAAGACATTAGAGAAAGTTATTAGAACATGTTAGCATCAGTTTCTTGGCATTGTCTTTTTAGCGAGGGGATTGTTGGAAGGTTGGGTCAGCTTATCATCAATTTGAAACGGAAAAGGACTGAATTGCAAAGAGCGAAAAACAGGGAACTAATGGTCTCATATACTATTTTTAGTCTCGTGGACCTTAAAATATCATTTCATATTATATTTATAATGCTCAAAGGGTAAACAACACATTTCGGTGGTGGCTCCATTTCATAAAGCATACATAAATTGAATGTATATAATTCCATATATAATAAGTTTTACATAAATTGCATGTATACAATGCCGTATATAAATTTCAAATATAGTCAAGCTTATCCACATTCCTTTTTTGCACATTACTTTTAATACATTGTTTAAGTAAGGTATAAGTGTCACATTGCATTATTTCTATATATCACCTTTCAAAGAAGAAACAAGAAAGAAATTACTTTAACATACACGAGGCTAAAGATAGCCTATGGGATAGATTGCTTCTTTGTCTGCTTGATGTATTCGACCCTTTTTCTGTGAAGCTTCAAAATAAATGCTCCTAGCTTCTCGACAAACCCCTTGCTAAATAGATTATCCCAAGAGCTAGTCGCCAACATATCTGCATAACTTTCTCTGTTGTCTTTGATGGCCTTACATTCTAAAATGAAATGTTTTTATGTTTCCACTTTTCCGGAAGAACAAGAAATGCATACTCTTTCCTCCCACACTTCCTTTGGCCTTTTCTAGCGACTCGTTTCACAACGGAGTTGATGAGAATTAGTCCTTGACTGAGCAATAAGAATTTTGGCTCTCCAAGAGATATTGGCCTCTATGTATGCTTTTGGTTGATGACTATGAGTGGGATTAAACACTTCAATATAGTACTTTTTCTTTCTTCCTAGCTCCTTATCCCAAGTACGCTTGTGGAAATTTTCCATAACAAAAGCTTTTATCTCTTTGTTGTTTATGGGACACGCGTTCAAGCAAATACCCCATTTACTAAACCATTTATTATTTTGTTGCATCCAAGTTTTTTTGCTCTTGCACAATCTATCATTAAAGACAACCTTAGGCCATCTACCCTCTTCCATTTGATCAATTTTTTTAAATACCTTATGACTTGCACCATAGCAATTGCTTTAATAGGAGCAGTCCCTATCTCACTTAACAAGATAGCATAAGGAACTGCACTTTTAAGCTTAAATTTGTTTGTAATCAAACGCTTCTGAATTTTCTCAATTTGTCTCCACTGCCTGTCGGATGTACTGTTGGCCCATAGTTCACAACCATAGAGAATCACTAGAATCACTAGAAGCCCAAAAAGAGTTTGAGTGTTTTTCTAGTCCCATAACTTTGCCTCTCTACACCTATTTTGAAAAGCATAAAATTCTTTCCAACCCCCCAAAATGATTTTCTTTCTACAACCATTCCAGCTCAGATTTTTGTTGAAGTCAATTCCGAGGTATTTGTAATCCACAACTTCTTCCAGAATGTTGCCTTCAAAGTAGAACTTATGTTGGTTATGTTTTCTTTTCTTAGAGAAAACCACTACTTTCGTTTTGCTGATATCAACTTGCATCCCCACACTTCTACAAAAATGCTCAAGGGATAGTAAGTACTCTTGCAAACCAAGAGCCAATTTAGCAATGAGAATAAGGTCATCTACTTACAAAAGAAGCCATAGAACAAACTTGCCCAAATAGATACCATCACCCCCTTGCGAATTTAACCATTTCTCAAGCTTGTCGATATATAAACCAAAAAGGTTAGGAGACAGTGGGAAACCTTGCTTGACCCCGATATCGCTTCTAAAACTTTTAGAAATGCCTGTTGAAGTTCTAATTTTGACTTTCACCTCTTCATACAACCTATGCACAACTTCTCTCAAATGTTTAGGAACCCCAAGTTCCTCTATTTTGTGCCAAATCTTATCCCTAGGAACCGAGTCAAACACTTTTCTGAAATCAACAAAGCAACAAAAGACTTCTTCCTTTTAGTCCCAAACTTTTTCAATGACGTGCCTTAAAGTTATACAATGATTAACTGTGGAATGTTTAGGTCTAAAACCTGCTTTCCCTTTTGCACGCTTATCTCTTTCTTCTGCCCACTTGCTAATTTTGTTTTCTAACATGCTTCCAAATAGCTTTGCAAACAAAGGGTTTATCATGATGGTCTTATAATTATAGGGATTATTGACGTCACCACTCTTGAAAAGAGGTATTGCCAGACTAATTTTCCAATCTGTGGGGAGCCCTTGTTGTATGATGTTGTTGAAGATTTTTGTAATGTGAGGTGCAAGAATATTTGAGCCCCACTTTAGATATTCTGCTTGGAGTTCATCTAAGTCTTTTGCTTTTCCAACACCCAACTTCTTGATACCCATTTCTACATCTTGTACCGTGAAGAGTTTAGTATCAACATTGACCAAGGGGGGAGGGTCAACCTTGGGAACCTACTCATAGAGTTGTCTTGCATAGTCAAACCGTTTAGAAGCCTTAATATTATTTCCAATTTGTATCTTTTTCGGTTGGAGCTCCTTCCAAAATAATTTGGGATTATTTTTCCCAAGGAAGATTAGTTCTTCCCTCCTTGAAACCATGAAATCAACCTTTTTCTTGCTTAATAAATGCTTGTAAGCTTTGAGCTTTATGTTATCCTTGTTTGACTCTTTCCACATTCTCCTTGCCTTTTTGCATTCCTCATCAAACCAAGCATTAACCGAAAAGCAATTTGTTTCAGACTTCTTAATTTTTTTCTCTTTTGCACTTTCGAAGTGCGCATTGAATTAAATGTGTTAATTCATGACAATGAGGGTTGTGAATTATAATTTTCTCCTTCTCGAAGAGCCTCTCTAGCACCATTTTGAAGGTATTACAATTTTCTGGGGTCAAAAGGATTCTGCCTTGTGGGAGATTTTGTTGGACATGCTGAATTTTTGACTCTAATTGTTTCTTTCCAATCCAAGAGAAACATAAATATATTGGCTTGTGACCTGATTTCAAGTCCCACAACTAATCTCCAATCAAAACTTCTTCCATTTTCTCACACAAACCATGCGAGAAAATTACACAATCTATCACACTTGCTCCATTGTAAGTATTGCAAGTGAAATTATGGAATTTGCCCATCTATTCAAGCCATTACAAATGACTAAATCAAAGGCCCCACATAGAGTAAGCAATTGTTCACTAAAGAGATTGCAACCCTTGTCCTCTGAAATTCTTCCCACTAATGATTACTTTCTTCTGTAAACCAAATAGGGTCACACATCTTTACAACAAAGAATGCTAGCTTGCTCACTTGCAGTCATAACATTGAAATCACCTACTATAAGGACTTCACCTAGCTGCGAATATGTTGCAATATCTGCTTTTAAGGCTACAAATGGATCTTTGTGGTCAAGCCCTCTAGATTTTTGAAACCTGCGACGCAAAATAACATGCTGCAATTCTGATGTGGTTTCCTTTTTCTGATATTTTAAACCAAATGAATTGCTTATTTGAGTCTTCTTTTTCTAACTGAATGAGACGACCTTCTTTCTCCCTTACTAAAACCATGATACCCCCGTGCCCTTTACCATTCCCTGGTGCCTTGTTCCACACTGCCATCTTCCGGTATCCTTCAAACAAAGGTGTCTTGCACTCTTCATGCTCATGTGTTTCTATGAGGCAAATTATGTCTCTATCTTCCGCAATAGGCCCTAACCCAGGTCCTCGTCTCCATGGGTAACCTCTGTAGTTCCAACAAACTGATCTTAAGGAAACCTGGGTATGACTTGATTGCTATTTATTTTGACACAAAAGACTCACATTTGAGTCTTTGTGCCTGCTTTCCCATACTGACCTTGCTTTCTGATTTCTTGTTGAAGAGTTTGTTGCCTCTTCTTTATTACCATCTTGCTGCTCTGTTTTGGAAGGAGGTTCAAATCGTGCCATCACAACTTTGCCTTTATAAATCCATGCTTTCTTGCCTTCATCTCTTGCTGCCCTAACCTTTAAAATTTCCTCCCTTCTTTCCTCATGTTGTTTTACGGTTAAATCTTCTTCTAGTAAAAAACGAGAACCCCTCAAGAGATGTTTCTTGTTTAGAATGATATATTTATCACGCAAGCTAGGCATAATGACTTTTATGGGCCTGAATCTCTACCCATTAAACTTATCTGCCCTCAATGTTTGGCATATTTATCCTCGCCATAACAACTTGTCTTTCAAGAAGTCTCTTGCAAGGTCAAGAGTACATTCATTTTTCCCATAGTATTTCACCCCTTTAATAATTATGTTTGCTGCCCTAGTTTGTCTTTCCTTACCTTCACTATCTTGCATGTTGTCAACCTAAATATTTGTTTCTCCTTCCTTATTAGCAGAATTGCTAATAACCTGAGCCCAAGTTTTGGAAACTTTGTGGAATCTCCTTTCGTTTCTTCTCTTGCGTTCTCTTCATGGTTGTTTATTTGGGCAATCATTTTCCCTTTATCCTGGGATGATTTCACATTCACCACCTCTGTACTTTCCACTACATATTTCTTTATGTTTTGCACATTCACCTTCATGCGTTGCCATTATGTCTTCCCTATCAGGAGAGCTTCCTGTAGCAATGCCACTTGTTCTTTTAAAACTTTATTTCTTTCTACTAAAGCCTTGTTCTCAGTTGTTATTATATGAGTTTTATGATCTTTTTCCTGCCCTTTAGCTTCTAAAACCTCCAACCTTTGTTTTGCATTTAACAATTATTTCACATAAAGATCAGATGATCAGGTAAGAGGTGTGGATGTGGGACTATATAAGGCAGAATCATCAATGACTTTTCCTCTAGACTTCTTGTTGCCACATGCTTGTAGAGGAGACTTGTTTGAGTGCTTCTTGCGAAGGGCTCGAGTACTTTTCTTTTTAGACCGTTTCTTCCTTGTTTGCTCCAATTTTAGATGGGCTATTCTTCATTTTAAAATGCTCCGATATTGTTTGGCATTGACCCAAACCCACTTCCCAGCTTTGGCGGATGAGGCAATTTTCACTTGTCCTAAATCATTTGTCTCCACATGTTCTGAAATTTCTCGTTCCTTTGTCATGTTTGAATGCATTTGTCGTCCAACTTGTTTCGAGAAATATGTAGGTCTACAAAATGCCAAGATTACTTCGCATTGCCCCCTGCTGTTCATGTTATTGCTGCTCCTTGTTCGACATAAATTGATGTATGCATACAAATACATTTAAAAAATAAAAGTGCCAACTCATTTTAAAAATGGCATTTTACCTAGATCCCAAAAGTTATTGGTACAAACTGCCATCACACCATGGATTTCTGAAATGCAATGCTGAATGCTTTTAGAATTTCAATTAGTATTAATTCTATAAAGATGGTGGAGGAAAAATGTTAGAAAACTGCAATGTGGGAGCTGTATCCTTGGAATGGGTAGAATTGAAAAGAAGAGACTGGTAAGCATGTCTACCTGCCCATCTTTACATTTTTTATATTGATATATTTACATAGAAGCTAATGCATGGTGCCACAATCTTGATTTTTATTGTCTTCAATACTTTTGAGATTGTATTTCTGCCAATAAGGAGTTGTCCTTCCAAAACTATGCCAACTCTTTTGTCTAAGTACTAGCAAAAACCCAGCATAATAAGGCATTAATTCTACAACTTCTAGAAGATATGGATGAGCTTCTGTATAAAATTTGGTATTATGATGAAATTTATTCACCTTTCATTAACATCTCTCGTGAAATTGCATTCCCAACCAGAGAATAGTTGTCCTTTAAACAAACATCCTCTCAAAGCTGTAACATGATAGCTATAGACAAGGATGCCATTTTGTCACGGTAACATTTTGTGCCCCTAAATAGCCCATTTCATTTCTCAACATTCATTAGCCTCTCACATTGATGGAAGCTCCCTGCTGACTGTTGCGAGAATCTGGGGTGTTTTAGCTTTATGTTCTCTTAAGCGCTTGTTATTATCCTTATAGATCAGAATGCTGCACATATTTGATTCATAATGAATGGTTATGATCTCTGGACAAATTAGACTCTATTCTCATTGATTTTATTGCTTCCAATGGAATGGTTTAAAGATAAACTACTATACAACACCATTATGCTCTTTTACTACACGCTGCATGTTCTTCTTCCCTGGATCTGGGCCTTCGTTGCCTGGTCGGGAGTCACCCAACCTTAGGAGAATCTTAGGTGGAATCAGAATTGTAAACGATTGTGTTAATGATGGGGAAATATGAGCTAGGACGGATTATGGGAGATGAAGTTTCACCAAGGTTTTCGCAACGTGCCTTGACAATTGTTCATCAAATCAACGGTGGAAAACCAAAATAGTAATAGCAGTTGTACTGTGGAAAACAAAACGATAGACGATGGTAGGCACCCAACTAATGCAAAAGAGACACCTTCAGTATAATTACAAATGGTTGAACATAGTAGCTAGCTTTTGGTCATTGTTTATCAATATGCTATACAAGCTTAACAAAGTAAAAAAATCAATGATAATGCTTGCTAGACCTAAAGATAAAATGCCATTTGGAACTGCCCTTAGAAGGAAACTAGGCCTAAAATTTGGAAAGACAAGGTAGCAAAAAATTAAGAGCTTTTGCAATTAAGGAAACCAACCCTATAAAGTTAGATAAATTATCTATCGAAAATTGATTGTGAAGAGAAGAAACCTTTAAAAAATTAGAAATTAAAAAGGGTTGTTGCAACTCACTTCCTTTGAAGAGGAACATAGCACAATTAGGGAGTCCTTTAAAGAGACAAGAGTGATCTCCACTTGGATTTTACCACCATCCATGTTTTCCACCAACCAGGAGACCAACGTGAGCAAGATTTGATTATTCTTTTTCGATGAACTCTACATGGTTATGAAGATTATTTCCATTCGTCTCTTGAGAAGATAGTGCACTGGCCACAAAAGCTTTTGTGTGCTAATAAATCTCCACCATGCAATGGAATTTAGTCTCCCTAGTGCAACTTGAACTTGGGTCCAATAGAAAATCACTAGTCATGGCTCCAGTGTCCTCTTTTGCTAGCAAAGACTAAAAATTATTTAGCTTTTTCTTCAACTACATTTAACCTATTGCATATATTAATCATAGTGGCATAGATATACATAGAGGTAATTGCAATCAAATTAGACTTTGCACTAGTTCGACGCACTGGGGCATTTCCTTTATGAGCCAAATGAGGAGCCATATTGCCAATAAGATAACAGACACAAGCTTATATCCAAAATTGATAACCAACATACAAACAAAAATAGACAAACAAAGGATACAAAAATGGAGAAGGAATGTTACCTCTGCTTTCTCCCTTAAACCCCACATAAATTATATTATTGTCCAACATTATTAGGTAGAGGGGCCGAGGTAATAGGAAAATATTCCACACATGAATTTAGCCACGTCTTGCTCGAATCATCATGTCCATTGTTGCGAGTTTGCTTGTTTTCCTTACTGCGCCATGAATGCACCCTGACATCTCCTTCTCTAATTTGCATAGGGGCTGTAGTTCTAGCAGCCATGTTGCTCCATGGAAATGCTTATTGTTATGTATAGGAGTGACTTCCAAAGCCCTTTCAAAATAACAATTGACAACCGATGGGGAGGGCTTGTGCCATTCCTTTGCCCTGCAATATAACTGTGAGTCATCCAATGCATGTACTGTTGCCATAAACTATTACATTGTTACAATTTTTGATTTTCAATCTAGTTTATGATAACACGTGTATTTTATTTATTGTGTGTGTTTGGGAACCTATCTTGAGCCTCTTGTGCCTCTATTGGTTGACCTAACCCTCTAGACTGAACCATAGGAATCAACTCAAATATGGAAGTTACTCTTTAATCCACCCAAACCCTAATTTCCCATCTTTATTCTTAGGTGAAAATCATTATAGAACCCTCACACAACACTTAACTTCAGAGTAATTGGGTTATTTGATCCCTAAGAACTACAAAAAAAAACCTCTTCTATTAGATTGTATCAATCACTAAAATAAAGGGAATTGTGACTGAGTTCACAATGGTAACCCTCCCATTGCTACATTTGAATTAAAATACATAATAAAACTTCACATTAAAATGCTAGATTTTACCATAACAATAACCACAAAAAAAATATTTGCTTTCTTGTTGTTATCTAAAATCATATAGAATAAAACTAAAACAATTTTTAAATATTTACTTTCTTGTTGATATCTAAAATCATATTATATCTAGAATAAAACTAAAACCATTTTTAAATTTGGTAAAAGTAAAGCTTCTTTAAAAATAAAAATATAGAACAATAACCAAAAACACACCGAATAATAGGCAAACACCCAAAAACATTTTAGAAGAGTGAATATATAAATATATACAAAATACCCCCAAATAAAAATGTGATTTTCTTTCCGTAATAATAATATAATAATAAAAAGCCAATTAATGATTATCCCTGAATTATAATAATAAATTTTACCTCTTTCATGAAAAAAATAAAAACCACTATAATTTCAATGTCATTATTTGAACATTTTAGTTTGGGCTGGTTGTGTGTCTGGACATAATCTTGCTCCAGTCACAGATCCTTTCGTCTGCCATTACTATTCATATTTCTGAAAATTGAAAACCACGTCATCCTACGGAACCCTAGGTGGCAAACGCAAAATTGACTTCTTCCAGACGCTGATGCAACGGAAGAGCACATGACAACATCACAGAATCTCAGATGATTCTGATTCCTTTACCCTTTTAAGTTATCAAATTATCTATTTACTATAATTTTGAAACCCATTTTACCCAATTTTTTCTTTGCTGATCATTGTATGAAGCCATGGCCGTGCTTCCAATCCGGCCATTGAGCTCGGCGTGCCAAAGACCGAGATGCGTCGTTGCAGAACCGAGTTCGCAAAATTGGAGGAAAAATAGATTCTGCGTTCAAGTATCTGATCCGTCCTCTAATTTTATGTTCCCGCTAACATTACCTCATGGGCGTTTAATGTACCATCCTGAGGCGACCAGGAGGATTTCAAATTACCGCGGGGTACGCTCTCCTCATCTTTGAAGCTATGTTTTGAGCAACGGGTTGTATTTTTTTCCCCAAAATCTTAAGATTTCAGCTTTATTTATCAATCAGGAAACCCTAAATAGGTTTTTTGAATGAAACCCTAATTTAAGATGTCAAGGTTGCGATCAAGTGGCCGAATTAAAACAGTATCAATGTTTCTGGGGTAATGAGGGAAACTGAACTAACTACCGTGTTCAAGACCATTGGGTGGAAATCTCATTAACCTAATAACCAAGGTATGCGGCCGATCTTAGTGGTGTAGGTCAGGTGCAAGCAATTGATGAATTTTGCATTTAAGCCAAATGTAAAGCCCACTTCCTTAACAAATGACACTTCATTTTTACCGTAAAAAACCCTAATTTTGCTAAAGGTGGGTTTTAGGTTAGCCAAAAAGGATTCACCCACAGTATGTCTCGCTATTTACACACAGACTGAGTTCAAAAGTGGCCATATACAGATCAAAATACGGATGACTGCACAAGAGTGGAACCAGTTATCTTTCGGGGGCCAACACTTGGCTTGTGTTTGCCTTATATTCTTGTTCACAGAGTACTTTTGCATAGTTCATCAGTGCAGATCGAGCAACCTTCTACAACCCACAGATGTGTATTTCAACATAGGAGATTGATTGGACGTATAGGGTGAATTTTGCATCTAAACCAAAGGTAGAACTCACTTCACTTATGGTCATTTACCAAAATACAAAGAACAAGATACACGTCTATTTTTGATAATGCAGGGTTATATGTTGCCCAAAAGGATCCACCCACAGCACATGCGCGCATATACACGCAGTGATTGAATTCATGGGTGTCGAACAAGTGATCTTTTACAGACCAAAACACGGATGGCTCTATGAGAGTGGAACTAGTAACCTTTCTGGGGCAAGACTTGGCCTTTGCCTGTCTTACATTCCTGTTTACCAATCAATTTGCAATGATATTTTTACAGAGTTCGTGAGTATAGAATAAGTGATCTTTTAGAGCACATCTGCACATATACACATTTTTTTTGTTCTCTCTTTCTATGTTTTGACAGAAGCTTCCTCTTATCATGATGCAGAAAGCATGCCTTTCCCTAATCAGGGAGTATTACGATGAATGTAGCTAGTATACAACAGTAAAGGAAATTCCTTAGGCTAAGAAGCTGTGGAGGGGGATCTTTATTTCACCAAATTTGCCAATGGACTTGCACCTGACCCAACCACTTGAGATGTTCTGTTTGCAGGGATGAGATGGCCTTATGAGGGGTGAAACATGTCAATGGGGGGTTTGAACATTGGTGGGGTGAATTTCACTGCCCCTTCTCAACCATTGAACTGAGATTACTGAGATTGCGTTAACACACACACAAAGATTGAGACCGCAGGTGTTGAACATGTGATCTTTTACAGACAAAAACACAAATGAATGGAACAAGTAAATTTTTGTTGTGGGTGGTGCACAGGACTTGGCCCAAGTCTGCACGACATCCCTGTTCACCAATCAATTTGCAATGTTACTTTTGCAGAGTTAATGAGTAGAGAATAATTGATCTTTTATAGACCTAAAACATAAAGAATTCCATGACAAGGTTTTTGGGGCAAGACTTGGCCTGTGTCTCCCTGACATTCCTGTTCACCTGTCAATTTGTAATGGTACTTTCACAGAGTTCATGAGTATAGAACAACTGACATTTTTCATCCATGCATATACATAAAGAGATTGAGACAGCGGATGTCAAACAAATGACCGTTTATAAACCAAAACACAAATGACTACATGAGAGTGGAACCAGTAAAGGGGGCAAGACTTGGCCCATGTTTGCCTTACATCCCTGTTCACCAATCAATTTGCAATATTACATTTGCAGAGTTCATGAGTATAGAACATTCGACCTTTTATGGACCTAAACACAAATGACTACATGAGAATGGTTTGAGGAGCAAGACATGGCCTGAGTCTGCTTTATAGACCTGTTCACCAGTAAATTTGGAATGGCAATTTGCAGAGTTCATGAGCATCGAACAAGTGATCTTTTACAGTTTATTGGTGCATATGCATATGGAGATTGAGACCACGGGTGTCGAACAAGTGACCTTTTACAGACCAAAATACAAATGGCTACATGGGAATGGATCAGTGAACATTTTGGGTGGCAAGAATTGATCTGTCTCTGTGTTACATCCCTCTTCATCAATCAATTTGCATTGTTACTTCTGCAGAGTTCATGAGTATAGAACAAGTGACCTCTTACAAACCAAAACATGGATTACTCCATTCAAATGGAATGGAACTTGTAACCTTTTGGGGTCAAGACTTGGGCTTGTGTCTACATTAGTGCTACTAGACTCTTTCGAGTCTGAATCGACTCTCAAGTCTGTCTCTGCTCTTTGAGCAAACCGAGTTGAGTATGACTTGTGTTCGCAATGCGAACATAATTCATATTGACTCGACAAGTCTGTATTGCAAATCAGACTTGGTTCTTGCATGTACTAAAGGCACAATAAATGAAAAAGTACTCATTTTTCAGACAATCAACAAACCTATTGATTCCAGTGCTCCACCAAGTTTTGGCAATGTAGGGATGTCTCAGGATTTGTGGAGAGAAATCTTAAAATTTAGGGGACTTCATAGAGGATGACATGGTCATGGGAGACCCCACCCCAAATATATATATATATGGCATGACTCGAACTTGTATAAGACTCGTCACAGCATTGACTCGTTGACTCGTATAAGACTCAGGAACGACCCTTATAAGACCCCGTACAAGACTTGTCAAAATACAAAAAGAAATTAAAATGTGGTAAATTTTAAGCACAAAAAAGAAACTAATGACAATTCCAATCCTTATAAGTTATAAAAACTACAATATATGCAATAATTCATGCCATTATCTCATATCTATACAAGTACAACATAACATATTCGATTTTTGTAAGCAAAACATTTAGATACTGAATAAGAAAAGGACTCATGATTCCATAATTAAAATAAAAAATGTTTGCAAGTTCAAAATTCAAAAATACAAATTTCATAAATGATAAATGATTGTCTCATAACAATCTTGAGTCTCATCACTCATGGACGACCACGCCTAAAATAAGCCCTCGTGGAGCTAGTGGTAACGTCGGAAGACTGAAGCAACTGTGAGGCAGGTGTATTTGGAGTCTCCATTTGAGATGGCAAACTAGAGAGATCCTTAGTCTCTTCATCAAGCCAACTCAAATCGGGGGCCTCCTCCACAACCCAATCAAACTCTAAATCAATAGTATCCAATAAAATTGGATTTGTATCCTTTGGTTGCACTTGTTTTGTGAGCATTCGAACGTTGTAGTAGATGAAAACCTTTCATGCTCCAACTTGTTTCTCTTTTTGCCGTGGATGTGCGCAAACACTGACCAATTGCGCTCACAAGAAGAAGCACTGCAGGGTTGACTTAGAACTCTGATGGCGAATTCTTATGATTGTGGTGCCTGAGTGCCACAATCTATCCACCAATGAGCTGTAAAAAAATAACAACAAAGATTATCAATTTGCAATGCCACACATATAAAAGAGAACTAGCAAAATTACAAGCTAAGTTCTAACAAATTGCACTTACAAGGCATTTTCTTGTCCTTGAGACGTTGGCTTGAGCTGAATCCAAAGATGCCAGATGCTTCCTTGTACATATCTCGTTATATGTTGATTTTGTCCAGAATATCTAGATCCGGGAACATCTTCTCAATGCATATCATGACACTTCTCATCACCTTGGGATATCTTTGAATGCTAGACACCTCATTATAGAATAAGCTCGGATTGAGATATGCTCCTGCTGTATGCAACGGTGAATGTAGTTGCTTGTCCCACCTGGAATCAATAATTTGCCATATAGGGAGATATTTAGATTCATTTCCCTTATAGAAAGTCTTGATGGCCTCTTTGGCCCTATCCATGCCCTCATAAATATATCCCATTGCAGGTTTCTCTCCATCCATCAATCTCAAGACTTTCACAAGGGGCTCAATGAAGTTGACAATCTCAGTCACTTTGTCCCACAAACTATTAGCAAAGACAGATGTTTTTACAGACATTGCTTCCGGCTTTGTGCTATCTTTCCAGAATACCTATTGCTGGCTACAAAACATTCATCTAAAAGCTTGGTACTCATACAAAAGGTTTTGGAGGGAAAGAAAGTTTGTAGCAAACTGTGTGACAATTGGGCGACTAAGTTCACCCTGTGTGAATTCCCTTATAAGGTTCAACACCCAAGCATGATTATAAATATACTTGGTAATATGCTTGCATTCTTGCACAACGTCTTGCACCCACTCCAACTTCCCAATGTCCTCTAGCATCAATTCTATGCAATGGGCAACGCATGGAGTCCAAAAAATGGTGGGATATTTGGCACAAAGCAACCTTCCAGCTACCACATAATTTGCTGCATTGTTCGTGATTACTTGGATAACATTTGCAACCCCAACTTCCTCCATCACATCAACCAACAATGAAAAAATCAAATGTGCATCTTTTACATTTGTAGATGCATCAATGGATTTTAGGAACATGGTTCCTTTAGGGCAAGCTACAACAAAATTTATTATTGTTCTACCCCTCTGATCTGTCCACCCATCAGACATAAGTGTACAACCTGTAAATTTCCATGAGCTTTTAATGCTGTCCAATTGTTCCTTTACACACTCAAGCTCCTCATCTAGCTCTTTCCCCCTAAGTGCATTATAAGACGGGGCTTTGTATCCAGGGCCAACACATGCAATGACATCCACCATGGGCTGATAAAAATAAGACTTTGCATAGTTGAATGAAAGCCTGTTATGGTTCCAAAACCTCCTCATTGCCATATCTGCCTCCTTCCTCTTCTATCATTGAAACTGTGCAAGGTTGGTTGAGATCCTGGAGTTGTACGAGGGCTGAAGAAAGAAGAGGTTATACTCTTGTTTGCCATAGCAGTTGAAGAGGAGTTACCCATACCTGGACTTTGAAACTGTGTTTCACTCTGAGATGAAGATCTACCTATCCTAACAATCTCATCCTTCCTTCTTGCCCTCTTAGAACTTGCTTCTTTAATCGATTCCAAAGCAGCTACCATTTCAGTAGTGATTTCATTAGGGCAACATTGACAACATCCCATACCATGCCCAAGAATTTTGGCTAGGTGGTATTTTAGCCTGTTTATGCCTGCATGCATTGTGGCATTGCAATAATTGCACTTGATATTGTGGTCATTACTGGGAATGATTCGTTGACCATGTGCCCATGCCGGATCACGAGACCGTCTGAAACCCTTTGGCGGCATGGTGACAAAATCTAGAAGATTTTTTTTTTTTTGGTTGTGTCGCTGAGTTTCTTAGCCACACATGGCCCTTGTGTGGCTGAGAAACTCAACTACAGGCATTCCCTGATGCAGGAGCATTCAGCTCAAGAAAAATCATTGTATTTTAGTAGACATAGGGGGTCTCGTATTTTAAGGAAGTTGGTTTCCTAAGTGTCAAATTAATGTATTTACTTAGGCTTTTGAGTGATTTTAATGAAAACAGGAATTAATTAAGTATTGCGAGGCATATTGTAAATGTTCTCGAATGAAGGGGAACATGAGAGAATCAGGATAGTTAATAGTTCATAGGGATTGATATCTTTGGAAATTAATTGTAGATCTTGAATTAGGAATTAGTTCATGATTTATAGGATTGAGAGGATTCTTAGGTTTTAGTTGAAATTATTAAGGATCTGAACCAGAAATTGGTTAGAGACTCCTTTTGTATAAATGTAAGCCTAAAATGCATAAAAAGAGTTAGTCAAGTTAGTAGTTAGAGGTTTGACTGTAAGCCTACGGGCAGTTAGGAAAACAGAGGCCACTGATATAGAATATCAGGCCAAGGAGAGAATTCCTGTGTAAATACCTGTTTATTAATACAAACAACTCGATTCTTAGTTTATGGTGTGTATGGAGTTATGAGTTTTATGTAATTAGTGTAATTTTGCATAGTATATATATGTAGGTGAGGTTCGAGCAGAACACAGAGAAGAAGGTGGAGTAAGAAGGATCGTGGTTTGATTGATGAATCTGATTAAAGGATCCAAGTGAAGTTTAAGGATTGTAGTGGTTAAGAGTGAGCAGAGTTAAGCTCAGGAGAAAGTTGTGACGTAGAACAACGAAAGACTAGAACCCTGGAAGAAACCCGGAAACCACAAAAACACTAAGAAACGACATAAAAATGAAGTAAAGCGAAGAACAAAGAAGTGAGGTGTCGACGCATAGGAGCCAACGGATGAGATAGTTTGTAATAAGCGGTCAGGATTAAGTTGCGTAGAATGGAATCAAGAAATGAACGACGGAGATCAAGTTAAGCGTTAGCGGAAGAGGAATCCGGTGGAGCCGTCACAGCCGTCAATGGTAGAAGATCTACGGTCATCGGGCGCTAATAAGCTCGGGTGCTAATCAAAGAAGAAAGGCGGGTTTATAAGCGAAAGCGGGTTATCGGGTGGAGAATAAGCGGTAAGTGGTAATCGGAGGGAGTCACCTGATTCCATTAAGCAGTTGACACGTAGCACGTCGGAGGAGAGAGGAAACCGCTTTATTGGATGGGTAATCCTCGTACATGTAGCTCACCCGATATCGTTGTGGACCGTCGGATGAAATGGGTTTTGATCTACGGTGCAGGATCATCGAGTAGTTCTGTTGATTGGGGAAGACATCAACCGTTGGATCGCAGGGAAAGATCTACGGCGGAGGTTGAAACCGATAAGGCTTGAGAAAGGACCAGAACCCAAAAGTTTATAATATATATAGCAGAGTTAAAGTTATTTGAATTTCGGAGGATGAACGGAGATCGCACGACAGCCGTTGATCTGAGGGAGTGAAATCAACGGTGGAGAGTGAACTCGATAAAGTTGAGCATCGAAATATGTGCCAAGGCCGAGGAAAGGTGAAAAGGTAAGTTTACGTGTGTTTATGTGTATTTTCTATTATACGAGGGTTTAATAGAAATAAAGCGGAGTCAAGGGTATTAAGGTTTAAATAAAGTTTAACCAAAGTTTAGCCATGGTATGATTAAGACAAGCGAGTAGTGAAGTCAACTAGAGGGTTAAGTACTAAGGTATAAGAATTAACCAAAGGTTAAGAAGGGATGAATAAAGTTCCGATGGAAAGATTAATGAAGGGTTAGACTATAGAAAGCCTAATGAAATATTTCCGCATGAGATTAAATGAAGGGGCCTTAAACCTTAATTTATGAAGGTTTTCACCATAGATCAGGTGATTAAGGCTTGGGACCATTGACATGCAATTTTACTTGCATAATGTGGGTATTGTCGGCTTAGGTTGGCATCATTTGGTATCAGAGCAGAATTGTGGTTGAAACAATCGATATTAGAACATAATAAGGAAATTATGTGTAAAAGGGCTTTGAGAAATATAAAATAGAGTTATGTTTTAAGATGTGTATGCAAGCAAGAAGAGATCAGATTCTATTCTGACAAACAGTTGGCACACAGAGATAATGTGTAGTAGAATATTGGGAGAACTTGCAGCTGCAAGGAAACAGAGGACAATCCATTCAAAGTGCTGGTGAGTGGTAGAACAAGATCATGCAGAGATCTTGAAGGTGAGATTATATGTTTTTGTTTTAATTTGATTTGAAGATTGGAGAGTGTGTGGTCTTTATATTGATGCACAAGTAGTGGCATAAGAAGGGGAGAAGATTGCAGCAATCTAGAGCAAGGAGTGTTCAATTGGTTCCAAAGGAAAGAATCAGAGAAATGCTAACAGACTGAGTTCAGAGGAGAGAAGCTTAGTGAGGCATAGCTAGCAAGAAGGAGACTTGTTACTGCAGAGGTATTGTTGCAGTTCACAAAGGCAATTCCACAGAGGATGTGGGTAGAATTGCTAAGTAATGAAGGAAGCTGGTAAGAGTTTCTAAGTGAAGGAACAGGTGGTCAAAACCAAGTATTTCATTGTGATTGAAATACAAGAGGATAGTTGTGTTCTTAGAAGATGCAGATGAGTTGAAGCCTAGAAGGAGCAGAGAGAAGTGCTCAAAGAGGTTCCAGAGACAGAGAACCAAGTGCTTGCCAAAAGAACAAGTACAAAGGAAAGCTTGGTGAGGTAAGTGGCAACAGGGAGGACTTGCTGTTACAGAGGCTTTAATGCAACTCATAGTGAGTGACTGAAGAACTCATAGAGATGGAGAAGAAGATGACTGCTGATAGTCATAGTGGAGGTTCTGAGGAAGACCACAATAGAAGAAAAGTGAAGAAGGAGAATGCCAAGGTAAATGGCAAGAGAATGAGTCAAGAGGAAATTGACAAAGAGATGGCTAAGATGAAAGAAAAACTCAATGTATTAATGATGATGCTTGAGGAAAGCCAAAGACTAGGTTGGGTCTTGAAGAAAAAGCCAGTGAAGTGGCATAAGTTACAGAGAAGGCTACAACAGAGGCAAGTGAAGAGGCTGATGGAAGAAGAACTCAGAGAAGCTGAGTTGGAAATGGAAGTGTCCATTTGTGAACCAGAGCAAGGTGAAGTTCTGGGTGAAGATGAAGACTTGAAGACTGAAACTTCAAGTGAGACCAAAGGGTCACATGCTTTTAAATCTGACAAGTTGTGTGTGAATGCAAGTATTGCAGAAGACAAGCCATCTTATGGAACTATCTTGAATGAAGCAAAAAGTTGCCAAGCAAAGTATGATGATGACTGTCTTTCAAATGAATATCAAGTTGAGTTATTATAGTAGAAGGAGTTCATAAATTCCTTGCTTAGTGGAGGAAATATCTTCAATAGAGATGAGACAGTTATGTCTTATGATAAGAAATTTGCTATTGGTAAGAACAACGAGGAATTGATTTTCTTAAATGGCCAAAGGGAGAGTGATGGATAGACATCTAAAACTATCACAAAGATGGAGGATCAGAATGAAGAAGTAGTGTCAACAAGAAGTTATACTTGTGACAAAGAAGATAGTGAGGATTGTACAGAGCTTTTAGGAGGAATTTCAAGTGAGATGGCAAATTTATGGCAGGAGTTAAGTCTTTTGGAGAAAAGGCTAGAAAACCAAAAAGTAAGCGTTCAGGTTGTAAAATCAGAATTGAATGAGAATGAAAAAGTTCACTACAGTGGACAAGGACAGGAAGACATCATTGAAGTAGATGGTGTGGAGGAGAGACTAGCTGACAGTCTCGTGAATTCTTTTGAGAATTCAAAACAACATGCTGATGTGCTGACAGAGGAGGAAGAATTAGAGCAGCAAGCTGAATTGTTGCCAAAGGAAGAAAAGGCATAGAAGCCTTATGATTTTTATTTTAATAATTGTTTTATGATTACAGGTTTTGTTGCAGACAAGGAGCAGAAATTAGATGTTGCAGAGGAAACTATCTTCAAGGATATTCAGGAAGTTTGGGTGGAAGCAATATCTACAGCAGTACCTGGAGCAATATCAAGAGTAATAGTAGAAGCTGAAGTAGAAAACGCTGAGGATAGTAATCAACAGTTTGAATATGAATGGACAATGTGCAGTGAGATGTAGAATGTGAAGGTGCCGAAGTTAGTGGACAACAACAACAACCTGAAGCAGGGAGAAAGAGATAGCAGAAAATGGCAGAGTATGGACCAGCCCAAGGATGTGCTGGAAATGGAGATTGAAGAACTATGGCAGTTGATGATGAAACAGTCCAGGTTGAGGAAAATGACAACAGGAAGTATGATCAATCAGAATTTGAAACTGATTGAAGAGAGGAAGATGAATAAGAAGATAACAGACATATAACAACATCAAAGGTGCAAGGCATTTGGGCAGTTACAAGCTAAAGTTTGGGATCCTGGAGGTTTTCTATCAACATATGGAGACAAATGATCAGGAGACCATGAATGTTTTCTACCTTGGGAGTCTGATGCAGGAGCATTTAGCTCAAGAAAAATCATTGTATTTTAGTAGACATAGGGGGTCTCGTATTTTAAGGAAGTTGGTTTCCTAAGTGTCAAATTAATGTAATTATTTAGGCTTTTGAGTGATTTTAATAAAAATAGGAATTAATTAAGTATTGTGAGGCATATTGTAAATGTTCTCGAATGAAGGGGAACATGAGAGAATCATAATAGTTAAGAGTTCATAGGGATTGATATCTTTGGAAATTAATTGTAGATCTTGAATTAGGAATTAGTTCATGATTTATAGAATTGAGAGGATTCTTAGGTTTTAGTTGAAATTATTAAGGATCTGAACCAGAAATTGGTTATAGACTCCTTTTGTATAAATGTAAGCCTAAAAGGAATAAAAAGAGTTAGTCAAGTTAGTAGTTAGAGGTGTGAATTAGAGGTTTGATTGTAAGCCTACGGGCAGTTAGGAAAACAGAGGCCACTATATAGAATATCAAGCCAAGGAGAGAATTCCCGTGTAAATACCTGTTTATTAATACAAACAACTCGATTCCGAGTTTATGGTGTGTATGGAGTTATGAGTTTTATGTAATTAGTGTAATTTTGCATAGTATATATATGTAGGTGAGGTTCGAGCAGAACGCAGAGAAGAAGGTGGAGTAAGAAGGATCGTGGTTTGATTGATGAATCCGATCAAAGGATCCAAGTGAAGTTTAAAGATGGTAGTGGTTAAGAGCGAGCGGAGTTAAGCTTAGGAGAAAGTTGTGATGCAGAACAATGAAAGACTAGAACCCTAGAAGAAACTCGGAAACCACAGAAACACTAAGAAACGGCATAAAAACGAAGTAAAGCGAAGAACAAAGAATTGAGGTGTCGACGCATAGGAGCCGTTGGATCTTGGAGATCAACGAACGAGATTATTTGTAATAAGCGGCCAAGATTAAGTCGTGTAGAATGGAATCAAGAAATGAACGACGACGATCAAGTTAAGCGTTAGCGGAAGTGGAATCTGGAGGAGCCGTCGATGGTAGAAGATCTACGGTCATTGGGCACTAATAAGCTCGGGTGTTAATCAAAGAAGAAAGGCGGGTTTATAAGCGAAAGAGGGTTTATCGGGTGGAGAATAAGTGGTATGTGGTAATAGGAGGGAGTCACCCGATTACATTAAGCAGTTGACACGTAGCACGTCCGAGGAGAGAGGAAACCGCTTTATCGGGCGGGTAATTCTGGTACATGTAGCTCACCCAATATCGTTGTGGATTGTCGGATCAAATGGGTTTTGATCTACGGCGCAGGATCACCGAGCAGTTCTGTTGATCGGGGAAGACATCAACTGTCGGATTGCAGGGTAAGATCTACGGTGGAGGTTGAAACCGAAAAGGCTTGAGAAAGGAGCGGAACCAAGAAGTTTATATAACAGAGTTAAAGTTATTTGAATTCCGGAGGATGAATGGAGATCGCACGACAACCGTTGATCTGAGGGAGTGAAACCAATGGTGGAGAGTGAACCCGATAAAGTTGAGCATCGAAATATGTGCCAAGGTCGAGGAAAGGTGAAAAGGTAAGTTTACGTGTGTTTATGTGTATTTTCTATTATACGAGGGTTTAATAGAAATAAAGCTGTGTCAAAAGTATTAAGGTTTAAATCAGGTTTAACCAAAGTCTATCCATGGTTTGATTAAGACAAGCGGGTAGTGAAGTCAACCAGAGGGTTAAGTACTAAGGTATAAGAATTAACCAAAGGTTAAGAAGGGGTGAATAAAGTTCCGATGGAAAGATTAATGAAGGGTTAGACTATAGAAAGTTTAATGAAATGTTTACGCATATGATAAAATGAAGGGGCCTTAAACCTTAATTTATCAAGGTTTTAACCATGGATCAGGTGATTAAGGCTTGGGACCATTGACATGCAATTTTACTTGCATAATGTGGGTATTGTTGGCTTAGGCTGGCATCATTCCCAAACAAAAAAAATTTTGCAAACAAAAAAAGAACAAAAATGAAAACATTCTAACTAGGTTCATGAAGCCTACCTGAAGCTTAGTCTGATCCGATGCTAGCCCCCTCCAACATCTCCTTCACGCTCCTTTAGCTTCACTCTCAAGTTTCAACACTCACACAAATTAGCCAAACACTCAAATGACAAGTGAATGAGAAATGGAAGGGAGAGAGGTGCTTATAATGCCTTTTTTCCAATGTTGTTAAAAGCGCGAGCGGGATTAAATTGGCGCGGGGAATGAAGCGGAAAAATCGGGAAAAAAGCGGAAAAAAGCGGGAAAAAATCGTTTGGAACAAAAATATTCATTTTTTTTCAATTTTTTTAATATCTAAACCATCTACAACATAAAATAAATACAGTGACACATAAATATGATAAAAAAACTAATATATAACATTGAATCATGTCCTGAATAGTAAGTCCTGACTCCTGAGTCCCAACTCAGCCTCAAAATATCAACAAAAAATATGATAATGTATCTCATCATGTCATAATGTCATATACAATAACATGAAAGCTATCCTATGATTTCCTCTCCCTCTTGCGAGAAAATGCAATAGCTTCCCTTTTTCCCTCATCTGTGTAGATGCTGGTGCCTGTGCTGGTGGAAGCAGTGGAATTGATGTGCTCTACTAGTGAAGAACTAGATAGGGAGGTACAGAGAGGTAGACCATTGTCCTCTACTGGTGGGCAGTGGGTTTAAGCCCGGGTAGCGGTGTCACTCCTCCTCCTGTTCCTCCTCTCCTCCTGCTCCTCACCTGTCCTGCCTCCTCCCCTCCAACAACATCCTGCCCTAACCAATCATAGCATACTCCATGGAGGCCTCTCGGCCTCGACCCTCCATGCAAAGTGGTGTCAAATGCCATCCATTTGAGATGCATCCACATCAGGTGTCTTTCTCGTTGCCTCCACCCACAATCTAGATTGTAGATAAGACATCCACCATGTCATTTAAGTCTCTGGGACTCAACCTGTTACAAGATCATGAAATAATAATTAAATAATTAATAAAAAAAATATTGTTTAATGAATTCAAAAATTTATTTCGAAATTTGCAATATTTTAAATGTTCAAGTGTTAACCTGTTGCGCTTCTTATTGTGTATTTTTTCAAATACACTCCAGTTGTGCTCACATCCTGAGGAGCTACATGTTTGGCTGAGGATGCGAAAGGCCAACTTTTGCAAAAGGGGTACCCTGGCACCATACATTTTCCACCAGGCATCTACAACAAAATTACAAATAAAAATTTAAATAAACATAAGAAAAAAATGGAATTTGAAGAGACAATGAAATTTGAAACAAAGTTACAAACTAAAAAATACCTGGCATTTTAATCAGCCTATTATTGACAGCCATCTCAAAGCCAAATGTGCCACCTTCCATCCTATATGTCTCAATTTGTTTAGAGATCTCTATACGTTGTTCTGGAGATCGCACCATTTTCTGAACACAAGATAAGAATCCATCCATGATCTCAGCATCAAAATCAAACCCACATGCATAAGAAAATCCAGGGTTCAGGAAAAGCCCTGCAGCATGAATGGGACGATGGAGTGTGTTGTTCCATCGCTCATCAATCACTCCCCATAGAAGGAGTTGTTTCTGAAACCCATCATCTCCCTTGTCATCATAGTAGGCTCGAATGGCTTCTTTGGCCTTATCCATGGCTTCATACAAATAGCCCATTGCGGGCTTATCACCATCAACCAATCGAAGAACCTTTACCAAAGGTTCAGTAACGGCACACACCTCCTTCACTCCCACCCAGAAGTCTTCCTGGTATGAAACTAGTCTGCATACGGGCTCTCCTTCTGGTTTGCGGCTCATTGGCAAAGCACGCCACTCCTCTGAAAGAAACATTCTCTTCACATCCCACATAGAAATCAAAAGGGATTGAAGAGATATGAAACTGGTGGCAAACCGTGTAATGGCGGGGCGCACCAACTCTTTGTTGTTGGTGAATCTTCTTATCAAGCTAAGCACAGATGTATGATTATATATAAACTTTGTAATGTTTTTTGATGAGTCAACAATATCTTTGACAAAGGGAATTTTCCCTATGTCCTCTAACATCAAATCAATACAATGGGCAGCACAAAGTGTCCAAAATAAAGTAGGATGCCTGTCCATAAGCATCCTACCAGCAGCAACATAATTTGGAGCATTGTCCGTTATGACTTGGACAACATGTTGTTCACCCACCTCCAAAATAAACACATCCAGCGAAGCACATAAAGTTTCTGCATCTTTGATTTGATTAGATGCATCAACAGATTTGATAAACATAGTCCCCTTGGGACAACTAACCAAGAAGTTTAAAAGGGTTCTCCCCTTTTGGTCAGTCCAACCATCTGACATAACAGTGCATCCTGTTTTTGCCCATGATGCCCTAAAATCCTCCAATCTTTGGGTGCAGTCACGCTTTTCATTTTGAAGAATCCGGCCTCTGAAATCATGATAAGAAGGGATTTTGTACCCTGGGCCAACACTGGCAATAGCATCAATAGCAGGTTGGAAAAATGGATTATTTTTTACGATGCTGAAAGGAATATCACTCCAGAGGAGAAATTTTGCTAGCAAGTTGTTAGCTTGTTCTTTCTCGGTTCTTTTTAGCGTTGAACCGATAGATGGCTGTGAACCAAGTGTGGTTCGAGGAACAAAAAATGATGATGCAACTACCGGATTGACTGATACTGCAGTAGAACCAACGCCACTTGGCCCACTTCCTTCAGCTGACCTTCTTAGTTGCCTTTTCAGTTCTTCTTTGGCCTCTCTAGTCTGCTCTAATTCTCCCAGTGCTCTCATGGCTCTTTGGATAAGTTCAGCAGTTGTATTTGTACAAGGCCCCACATCATGTCTAGGGATTTGTGCAAGGTGATACTTCAACCTATACACCCCCCGCGTATCTCCTTTCCACACAACTTGCAAGTCAAGTTTTGTCTATCATTCGGAGCATTAGGCTCACCATAATCCCAGAAGGATCCAATTTCCTTGGCATGTTTGTTTTTTAACTTTGAAGTTGCAAACCTATGGAAGTCTTGAATGGTGTTTTGGTGCAGTTGTGAACATATGGGAAAATAAGGATTAGGATTACAATTTAGCATTTACAAAATTACAAGTTACAAATTTACAAATTACAATTTAGTATTTTAATTTTTTATTTTTACATTGATGATTGTACAATGAAAAACCAAGTTACCCGTAACCCAACCTAAAACAACTATTCCAAAGTTCAAAGTTTCAAACACAAATTACCCAACCATTCCATAATCCAAACCCAAGTTACCCAACCAAATGGCAAATGCCAAAAACCAAGAAAAAAAAAAATAAACAATGTTTAAAAAAATGAAAACAAAAAAAAAAAAAATGGTTCCAATAGTCATACCAAGTTACCCATCCCAAATCAATGAAGAAATACAAAAAATTCTTTAAAAACAATGAAAACAAAAGAAAAATGGTGCCCATACCAAGTTTCCCAACCAAAAACAATGAAAAACATACAAAAACAATGTTTTTAAACAATGAAAACAAAAAAAAATAAAAAATTAATCCTCATACCGTTTCTATGGAGAAATCGGTGGTTTCCTCTTGATTTTCTCCTCTAAGCACTTAGATTTGGCTAAATAGTAAAACCCTCTTCAGCTTGGTCTCCAAGAGCTCCTCTTCCCTCCGCGCGCGCCATTGTCCAAATGAGCAATTGAAAAATCAAAAAAAAAATTATAAAATCGTGCTGCCCCAACCCCCCACGATTTTTTAAGAAAAAATCGCGATTTTTTCAGTAAAAATCGGCGAAAAAAATTAGGCAATTTTTTCGTATAAAAATCGCGATTTGATCGGCAAGGTGAAAAAATCGCGATTTTCACAACACTGGTGCAGTCAACAGTTATTAAAGTACATTATTAACACACAGGAAGGGAATTTGAATTATACATACCTTCTTTATCTTTGCTTGATTACAGGGCTACCTCTCGTCCCTTTCAAAACAAGCTAAGGGTTATTCAACGTTGTTCAGGCCTGTGATGTTTTTGAATGAGGAATGAAGACCAAGGCTTGTTGCTGAACAGAAGGGCACAGATCCTTAAATGAGATTGCAGATCATCAAGATATTTCCTTGCTTGTCTTTGGTAGATTTGAGTGGGGTTCCAAGACCTTGATCCTTCACTTGATCTTGAATGGAGACAGTAATCCTTGGACTGAGATCTTAGACTTGTAATTTCAGGTCCAAAACTTTTCTTTGGTCAAGGTTTTGTAGTCTGAGATAGTAATGATTGCTTGGCAACTCTTGACCAAGACCTATAACTTCTAGATAGAGACTTGTAACTCCTTGACTAATATTTTTTATGCTTGAACTTCTGTGATATAGGCCTGGACTAAGAATTCACTACCTTGCCCAAATCTTCGCTAATCTTTCGGTGATTAGACTTTTGATAGACTTGCAATAGAACAGAACCTCGCTACCTTGCTAACCTTTGATATACCTGCAACAAAATAGGACCTCGCTTCCTTGCCAAATACTTCGCTAATATTTCATAGACCTTGCCAAAAGCTCCGCTAACATTTGATAGACCTGTAACAAACTGAGCCGGAACAAAATTTCTGATCTGGGTTTATTTTCCTTTAGGGCAGTCCCGAAATTTCAGAGATTATATGTTCAGTTCATCATCTCATCTATGCCAAGGTTTCACAACATATATATAGTACAAGGTTCTCACTTAGACAATGGATAGGGATCCTTAATTATAGGAGACACCACATACTTTAGTAACAATATTTATCATTTGACCGTCGAGTGTTAAGGAGGGGCTTCGTAATGTACATTGGAGGAGTAATGCATAATATATTTAGAATATTAAATATTTTAAAATATGTATCTTTTGTTCTAAGGTAATTAGATCACTTTAATATTCCTCCTAATATTTGCATTAATATTTATTGACTTAAATTAATTTTTTTTAGTGACATACCCTTAATAATTCTTCTTAATTTTGATGTTAATTGCAAGCAAACCAATGATTGGCTTAGGGCATATGATCCTGATTCCTACCTGAGTGTGAAGTCAATGATTGGTTTACTATCTTTGGATTTTTCAATTTATTCAACTTATACGATGTAAGATTACGATGAGAATCCCTGTCATATATTGACAATCGTTGGAGAATAAGGTGATGTCTCAACCCCTGGGATTTATCCCCACTAATGCGGGGTTCCAACTTCAAACGCAAATAACTCTCAAACCGTGAAGAACTGGAGGCGTACCATATATCAATGGAAACATCTCGACAAGTAGAATCCATCGAGAAGATCTTTGACACAGAATAATATGAGTTATCTAGTCAAAATTCTCTTGCAAGATCGGGGTAGCCCCCCGTATTGCTTGGGTTGACATTAATGACAACCACTGATCAACAATCTCCCCCTTTGGCATTGATGGCAACAAAAGTACTCCCCCTGCGATCATGACACCTCTTCCTACTACCTTCTCTCCCCCTTTGTCATCAATGGCAAAGGGTAACTCCCCCTGACAAATAGCCATCATACGGACCTGGACACACCTCCACTCCCCCTTTCTACTCGACTAGATAAGAGAAAGATGTTGGCATTATAATACATATGTTGTACTTGATGGCAACCCACTCATCTCAGATGATAAATTATAGTGCAGCAAAGTTATTTTCTGGTTCAGGCACTTTCACGCAGAGAAAAGTTCACGCACTTTCATGCAGAGAAAAGTTCCTTTCATGCAGAGAAAAGTGCACGCACTTTCATGCAGAGAATAAATTATAGTGCAACAGAGTTATTTTCTGGTTCACGCACTTTCATGGAGAGAATAAATTATAGTGCAACAGAGTTATTTTCTAGTTCACGCACTTTCACGCATGTTAGCACTTGAGATTTCACCTCAGGCTGAGAAAGGCAAACCTTCAAGGCAACATCAAACCATTTCACCTCGTAGCTAGCCCTACGGGGTATGAGAAGGCTCTCTCCGGTCAATCTCGTTAAATTTTCAATGGGAAGAGATGACCAATCAAGGTAACACAGATATTAGGCTAGTAAACTGATAAGGAGGGTTGATTTAAAGTTTTTGGGGTTTTTGGTGGCAATTGGAGGGGGTGCAATTCAGGGTGCGGGGATTGAGCTCAGTTTTTGCAGGTGGGTCTTTGGGGCAAGGTAGGAGTTTGTGCTGATGCCTTTAGCTGAGATGGATGATCAAGGAGAAAAGAAGAGAAGCTAAAGAGGGCAAACAATGACTTTGAATCCTCTCTAGACAGTGGAAAATATAAATATTAAACAAAATTGAAAGTTGAGCATGGCATGCATGAATTCAAACCTTATCACTTCTTTTGTTTAATTAGCAGCAATAGAATAAGAGATGGAACACATAAACAGACTTACAATGACAAGTAGGAAACACACCATCAGCACAATAATCCACAAGAATCCACAATGATGTCTGCAAAACCCTGGCCTTCCTTTTCCTCAAATTGCAGAGATACAAGTAAAATATACAATAGAGCTTCTCCCTCAAGAGTCCAACCATGAAAATGAGTAAAAGAAGGCATAATATAGAAGATCTAACTCCTTTCCCCACCTCTAGGGATCGAGCTCAGCTTCCTAGGAGCTGTTGAACAAATTCTAAATCAATCACTAGATAATAGGCCAGCTCAACAACTTGCCTCTAAAACTTAGGAAGCCTATCCATGCATTAAATATTCACTATTTACATCAAAGAAGCTTCTAAAAGAGGTAAAGAAGAGTAAAAGTATCTAATGCCATGAAATTTACACAAGAATCCATCATTTACATGCCCAAATAGTCAACCAAAGTGAAAACAGTGCTTTGCTGGCTGAACTGGTCAAAAACTGGCAAATTTGCCTGAGTGGTCGCGCCCCTGAGCTTGACTGGTCGCGCCCCTTTGCAGCTCTGTTTGAGGGCCTTCCCGGTGTCCAAATCAGGTGCAGGATAGCTCATTGGAAAGGTCTGGAAGTCTGCTTTCCAACCCAACTTGAATTTCTGAATTTGGAGTTGCTTTGACCCCTCAAAAATCAAATCTCCCAAAACTGCTTTCTGCAACTCAAAAAAGGGGCAGAAAGTCAAAATTTGCCTGTATTTTGAGCTTTTGGGAGCCCAAATCTTCACAAAATTTGAAAACCTTCCATAGGCAAGTGTATCTTTGCATGAAAAATCCAAAAATGTAGAGTTTTCCCCGTTCTGAGCTGTCCTCATGACTGGTCGCGTATGGGGTGAGACCACTCGAATGGCCAAAACCTGTAAAATTCCCAAAAATGCCAAAAATGCCTCAAAATTCTCAAAATCTCTTGGGTTTGCTGCTAAGAGGAAGATAATGAGTATCATGGTGATTGAGAGAAGCCTCGGCCAAGATACGGAGTGGGTTGGTCTTCTTCCTCCCTTTGGGAGCCTCGGTCAACCTTCTTTGGAACACTTTCATCTTTGCCTTGCAAACATGCATTCGTGCCCAATAATGGTTTTTCATGTTCCTTAGCAACTTGTTATTTCGATTGGCCTTAGCCAACAGCCCCTCTAAGTGTGTGTTCACTCGGATAAGCATGGATTCCCTCTCCTTGGGCAGCAAGTCACCGGGCCTCCTACAATTGATGACTCGATCACTTCGAATCCTCCATAGCTCATCCAACTCTTTCTCATCCTCAAGCTGTTTGTTTCGCTGCTCCAAATATTTTATT